>CAUYRT010087812.1:0-13398 GCA_963574885.1 Lepilemur ruficaudatus | reverse complement strand
TCTGCCTCAGCCTCCCGAGTAGCTGGGACTACAGGCATGCGCCACCATGCCCGGCTAATTTTTTCTATATATTTTTAGTTGACCAATTAATTTCTTTCTATTTTTAGTAGAGACGGGGTCTCGCTCTTGCTCAGGCTGGTTTCGAACTCCTGACTTAAGCAATCTGCCCGCTTCGGCCTCCCAGAGTGCTAGGATTACAGGCGTGAGCCACTGCGCCCGGCCTACAGAAGCTCCATTCTTGACTTCAGTGTGACAGGCCCAGCAGGCTTGAAGCCACTGTCAGACCATGTCCCCCTTGCTGCATGGGGTAAGATATTTTCTTCCAGAGAGTAGAAAATTATTCATATATCCCAGGTGATCATTTCTTCAGAGAATTCTGCCTTGAAAATATTTAGATAATGGGAGATTTTCCCCCAAAGAAGCGACTTAATGCTCTTTGAACTGAAAGACAAGTTGAAAGATCAAATGTGATAAATCTCACGAACAATAAAACACTTCCAATACAAGTATAAATTTATTCAAGCAGAATGTTTTCAGTGTTTCTTGAGCAAGATCATTGACATGAATTATAATATTTTTCTAAACAACTTTTGAAGCTTTTGATCATTCTATATCATCCCCCTATTTCCCATTATTTTCTTTCCATTTTATTTCTTTATTTCCATTCTTTACCCATCCAAGAAATCAGAGATTAGCAAAGTTCAAGGTAGAGTCTCAAGAAAAATCACTGATATCTGGCATAAATCCTCCCTCAACCAACCCAGTGCTCCATCCTTCAAAGGGTTGTTAAGTGCCAGGTTTGGAAGAAAACAGGCAGCAGATGTCCACTGAAACAAACAATACCCAGTGGGCCTTGCAGTGTCCATGGGGACTTCAAATGTATTCTGGTTTATTTTTTTCACTAACGTTTTTGACATCCACTCTCGGGTATGAGCACATTTTCCAGGTTCTTTGAGTCGAGAAAAATGTGTTTATTTCCCTCTTCCTCTGTGGCAAGCCTATGGCCTCCTACCACATGACATTTGCGAAACCATTTTTTAAAAGGAAAATGTAAAGTGAATAATCTCTATTTTAGACTCAGAGAAAGGACAAGGTCAGTTAGTAAAAATTCTGAGTAACAGATTTTTAAAATGTAATTTTATATCACAGACATAAACTAAAGACAATTGGATGGTTCCATCTGCACCATCTCTAATGATTTATAACCTCACTGATTTATAAACCTCTGATTTATAACCTCAGTATTCTTTTGACTACAATCAATATGGTTAAAGATTTACAGATTTCTTTCCCCCAACAGAGATGATACATGACCCTTAACAGCACAACCAATCTTTTCAGCAAAAACACTTCTTCCGAGACCATGTAAAACACCAGTCCAGCGTGAACCATGAAAGGTTTTGATCTAGGAGTCTACACAACGAAGATTCTACTGCAAATGGTAAGAAAATAAAATCACAATTGATTAGTCTGCTCACCTCAAATGACCTTTCTGATTTCCCTTTTAGTTTTCCAAGCTCTTCTTTCAATTTCTCATTTTCATGACTCAAGGCCACAAGACGTTCTTTGGCTTCTTTGCTCTGTGTCTCAAAAAACTGGCGTTCTTCCTTCTGTTTCTCTGTCCAGGCTGACAGCTCCTCAAATCGCCCTTTCATAGCTTGATTATTTAGCTTCATGGCTTCTGCACAAGGTTCAGAGTGAGGAGTGAGAGAATCACACGCCAGGAGAGTGGACTGAATTTCATGGACCAAGCCTCCCCCTGGGCCACTTCGCCACATGGCCCTGAATCTAAAGTTGCCACACTTGGCCTGGGCCCAGGGTTCGTAAGGAAAAAGACTGTAGTAATGTGAGTGGTTTTTGTTTCCTGAAAGGTCTAGTGGATCTAAAGTCATTTCTAGTCCTTAAAAATCCCAAGACAATAAAATTGATTTGGGTACCGCCACTACAGCACAAATACCTATTAGTAACTAGGGAACTGAGGAAGTTCTTACCACTCCTAGATTTGAACAGGGGTCCTGCCAAAAGCCAGGGCTTGAGATATCAGAATGCTTTCTCTTAATAAGATGATGTTTAGGACTAAGTCTGTAATCATAGTGGCCTTTCTTTCTCTGTCCTTTTAAATGGGCTAAATGTGATTTCCCTGAGATATACAGAATGCTTTTTACTTTTACCTGTATTCAAAAGTAAGGTGAATAGAAACAGTTTTACCTTTACCAAAATCTAAAACCTGTGCTCTTTCTCTCCCCAGGGAAACAGAGAAGGGCGCTCACCTACAAGCTTAATTACAACAGGATCACGTTTTGTGAAGGCCCAGGTGGATGAGCGCACAGGCCAGCTGCTGCTCACCTTTCAGCTGATGGTTCTCGGTCAGGAGCTCTTTCATCTGCCGCAGCAGCTCCTCTGGGGTGAACGTGTCCAGGTTTGGGTGAGCCAGACTGGGGGGTCCATTTCCTGTGGTTTCGTTGGAGCTGTCCCCTTTTTCAGTCAGGCAGCTGAGAGGTTGGTGGGACATGGCAGAAGTTCCTATGGAAAAGTCACTAACTGAAAATAGGACACCTTGCTGCAAGGGGTCCCCTTGAGTCCCACAAATCCATTAGCAATCGCTCATATTTACTCCAAAAATTGCCTTTCTCTCCAATTACAGTTTTAACATTTTTGATTTTTGATTTTAAACAAAAAAGGTATATTCCAGCTTCAGGGAACTATGTGTGCATGCATGGGTGTATAAAGGAGCACAGAGAGGAGCTGGGAAATGGGGGAGGGACAGGGGTGTATTATGTCATGATCAGGATAAATATTTGCAGTCAAGGGCAAAGTGTCATTAAATAAATTTCCCATGCAAGTCTTTAAGTTCAAATATCCTTGCATGGTATGTGGATTACATGACAATAAAGCTGCCAAAATACCCCATATTTTATTTCCTGTATTTTTGGTTAAGAGGAAAGGGAGGGTTAGCATTCTTTGAATGCCTAATATATGCTGAATCACACCAGACATGTCACTGTCTCTATTCTTCACTGAAGCTCAGCTAGGCAGCTACTTTACAGGGGAGGAAGTTGAGTTTGCAGAGGTGTACAGCTCATCCAAGTGACCCTGGATGTGGCACATCAGGAATCAAGGATGATTCCAAAACCCAACCTGTGATACATCATAGGTACTACTGAATACTTAGGCTTTAATATTCTAGTTTTCAATGCATACTAAAAAGACTAAGACATCTTTAGTTATTACATATTCTGAAAACATTTTTACACATACTGCTTTATTTTGTAGAGGGCCCATGTGGGCATCTAAATATAAGATGGATGAGTGAATGCCAACTCCACTTCTGTGTTACCCACCACCTGGGCAAACACAGATCCTTCCCATGACTGGCTACATACTACAGGTAAAAACGTTCATCTTCACATTTCATGAAAATGATACTTTTCCATCAAGAAGTGATGTGGATAGACTATAAAGCAATACATAGTAAAGGCAACTCCTCCTCTAACCCTGTGTATACCTGTGCGCGTGCTCACACACACACACACACACCCCTGTCCTACAAAGCTAAAAAGTGGCTGATGTCCAGAGAGATGCCTGAGAAGCATATTACTTCCAAGCTGCTTACCCTTAGAAGACAATTTTCAACCCATCTATCCAACAAATAGAGAATTAAGCAGCGATGCATGCTAGTCAACTTGTGGTCAAGCAGAAAGCCACTGACACCACAAAAGCCCTGGGATGAAGAAGGAACTAGGAGGTGAGCATCCCATTTCTAATGGAAACAAAGCACTGCTCCAGTTAGACCAATCAGCATCTCACGATTATAGAGCCTGTGTGATCCCTTTGTATCATAACATCTAGGTGTGCGCTTAGCATCCATCTATTAAAATGAAACCAAACACACGGAATGTGGGATTGCTTCCCTGTGACAAGAGGAGGCGGTACCTCAGGCTCCCTGGAGGTGCTCTGGGAGCCAAAGCCCGGAGACCTCCTTAGGTCTCAGGAACTTGTAGGTAACCAGAGACAGCACCACCGACCATCCCCTGTGGCGGGACAGCCTGCACGACTTCTTCCTAAAGCAGCTCGCATCAAGAAAAGGATTCTCATGAAATCCTGTAATGAGGATGATGGCGATTTTATAAAGTGAAAAGCACTGATAAAACACATTATTCAATTTGAACCTGTTATATCTGTTTCATATACCTGAATTTAGAAAAAAGGTATAATGCTGAAGTGTTCTTCGCTTAGCATTAGGTGACTAGAACACAATGCTTTTTTCCCCCCAAAAAACGATTTGGGTAAACTGTCAGTTCCTTACTTTCCATAAAATTCATTTTTGTACAGAATCATCTTGGTGCTAATATTTCATAAAAACAGGGTTTTACTGAGTAATAGTGTTCCTATTTTACAGAGGAATACTAAAATTCTAAGTAACAGATCTAAAAGATAATATCTTTGTAATATGAATCATTTAACTGTCAACATTAAATTTCCTCTGATATTCAGTGACGACACTACACTTTGCAAGGGCCGTGGAAACATTTAATAGATTGGTATTTTTTTTTTAAGTATCTAAGCAACCATCTAGAGAAGTATTTGGTTTCATCTTATCGTATGCACAAATTTCTCCTCCATGGCTTTTCCAAGAGGGAAAGAGAAGGGAGAGGAAGTAGAAAAGAGAGACATGTTCCTTTGAAAATTGTCCAGATTTCTTTCTTCCTTCCTTTATACCTCTACCAAGCCCACAGATACAACTGTAATAAAGTCAAAAGTGGTTCTAGTTGTTAAATCGGTTCTTCTAACTTTCTCAGGCTGCCCAGATTTTATGAAGACATGAGGAAAAGAGCTGGGTTGTGCTCTTTTTAGGAAGACAGGAGAAAAAACACTTGTACCACTAGCCAGATGTGTGGGCTTGAGAAGTCACCTGATTTCTTGTGATTATTTATTGACTCATCTAGCAAATGATTATCTTGACAGTTGCTTTCAGCTCAGAAGCCCTGTGAAAAGTATTCTTAAGTTTATAGTAAGAAAGATCAGTCTAAACCATACCCTTCAACACACACATTCCCAGCACCCTCAGGGGTACGCTAGCCGCTCTCATGAATACACACACCTGTCCTAATCAGAGCAAACTATCTGCCAGTGTTGTTAGGACAAATTATTTTGTAATTCAAATGTCATGGTAAATAAGAAGTTAGCATATATGGCAAACAAACGTGTAAGTACTTAAAACTGAAATTTTACTAAAAGTAATTTAATTGTGGATGACTTGAAGGGCACTTGATGATTTTTAGACTGTTCTGGGGCATCATTATGAGTTACTGCTGCACGATGCACATTGGTAAAACATACTGGTAGAATGCCAGTTATGGAAAGCATTATTCTCCAAGTTTTTAACATTACCTTGGGTTATTTTCAGCTGTGCAGAGATACACATTATATATCCTTGCATGTGTCTTTGAAGGTTAAAGAAACTGAAACTTAGCCATTTATCCCAAGGTTCTATCTAATAACAGAATTTCTCAGAAATCAACTGACTGAGATCTGAAGTGTGTCATTTCTAAGCAAAGGTGATATTTAATGATGGAACGATGAATTAATTGAGCACAGGATTTGTGAAGATTTCACCGATGAGGAAGACTGAGAAATACCTGGCAGGAGAAAGGTCAAAAGCAAGTTTCCTAGATTTTATTCCCAGATCTGCTATCTGAATTCCTGAGAGTACGTATTATTTTTTAATACCAGAGATTAAGTAATTACAGCAATGACTTGACCTTGTAGAGGTGGACATAAATCTCATTCCTGAGTTGGCCTTAGAGATGATCCAGTCCAACTTCTTATTCACTGCAAGAATGTTTTGTCTGGTTTCTACGGCACACAGTCATACAGAGTTCCTGAATACTTCAGTGACCGAAAATATCAGGGATGACTTGGTAGGCACCATTCAATCCACTGCAGGATGGCTCTGATTGCCAGAAAGTTGGCATATGTCAAACAGAACCTGCCTTACACTGACTTCCACCCACTGGACATTGGACACAGAGTAAGCTTAGCCCCTTACCCTGCTGTGGCTGAGTCTTCAAATTTACTAATGAAGTATTCACAGGTTCAACCCCATATATGGACAAATTAGTTTTAAACAGTGAAAACTTGTTTCTTGATCAGAGACAATAGTTGGCTATTTACAAATTCTGGTGGGTTCACAAGGTAGCTGCTGAGTAAGGTTCCAAGATTGCATCCACTAAACCCATCACCACCCTGCAAAAAGAGCTTAGAGTAAGCATCCTACTAAGGGGTAAAAGCAGACTGTATTTTACTAGTATGTGGGAAATGGGAAAAGCTTTAACTAGTTGCCTAAGGCAGGAACCTTGCTCAATTCTTCCCATTCCCTCTTCTCCCAAGTGCCATCACTTCCACCTCCAGAATGTTTCTAAACCCTACTGCCTCCTCCATGCCCGCAGGCTTAGTCCAGCCCCTTCGCATCTTGTCTGGACTGCAGCAATGTTGGCCTTCACAAAGGACAGGCTTTTTGCCTATTTTGTCTACTGCTGTATCCTCAGCACTGAGAATGTTACTTGACACACAGAAGGAAGGGTTCAGCAAATATCTGCTGGTTAGAAAAGGCTCCAAATGATGAACTTTCACCCCTTTCCACATCAGTCCCATGGCCTTCGTGGTTTCTTTCATAACATGAGGTCATTCCCCTGAGTTCATCCTTCCCAACAAGATGGAGTTTCAGCTTCTTAGCAACACAAACATGGCCTTTCAGGGTCTGGGCCCAACTTACCCACTCAAGTCACCTCCTACCACCAAACCACTTGTACCCAAGGCACGTTAAAGAGCTCACAGTTCCCTGCATTCTTTGGCCCCTATGCCCTTGCTTCTCCTCTGTCCTCTGCCTGAAATGTCTGGCTCCCTTTTGCCCTGGCAAACTGTCCCTGGACAGATTAATGTCCAGCTTGAATATGATGGCCTGTGTCAGATGAACTGTTCCTTCCTCCAAGCACCCAGGAGCACTTTGCATTTCCACCTCCTCGCCCCTTTCCAAAATTACTGTAATCATCTCAGGCCAGTCTATTTTCTCTTCCTTTTATTCTTTCAAGGGACTAGCACATGGTAGGCTCTCAGTAAATGTTTGTTAAAATGAAATGAAAATGTAGCACAATGAGGTATTTTCAACCTGTAAAGTGCTTTCTACTGTGTAGGTGACAAATCCAGCATGCCAGTATTGTTATGAGTTTTTCTATACTCCCATGGCATTCATTTCCAGATTCTTGAAATTGACTTTTTAAACTTATTTTAAAAAGTAGAACTGCTTTTTTATATCACTGCAAAGGCATCTAGATATCATTTCATGACACATATTCTAATAATCATCATATACATGTCAATGAAAACTTTTAAAATAGTTTTTTCTTTTGGAATGAAATAGATTTTAATTTTTAAAAAGAATTTAACTTCTTCCTTTTCTTTTGGATTTTTGAGTTTACTATTCCATAAATTCCAAAGGACATATTAAACATGCCAAGTCTCTATAAAATTCAGGAAAGTAGGGCTTTGGGGATGAGAAGGTGTATTTCCTGGCTAGAATACCTACGAGCCCCTACTTAAAGGAGGGGGTTTGGTGGGAAGGTAATACAGTGTCCAGTTGCTTACAAGAATAAAGTTTGGTTTGGGGGTTGGTGAGATACTGTAGAGTAGCATAATATGCAACCTAAAGGTCAGTTTATAAAAAAAGAAGCTGCTACTTTTATAGTGTTGTACACAATACATAAAGAATTCCTAAAATTAGCCCAGTAGCAAAATAGACCAAACATCACCCACAGACTCAAATCAATCATTGTCCTCTCTCTACAGGCCTCATTTAAACTTCACTTGTCTTTCCAGGTCAATCGTGGGCTTGGCCTCTGCTCCCTTGGCCTCTGTCCAGACCAATACAGACTGGGCCTGTCCGAGGAGGCAGCCTGGGCTAACTGCCTCTCCCTAGGTCAAGCACTGCTGCCTTGCTAACCAGATCCAAAGGCTCTTGATGTCTTAACACCGCCTTACTTTTCCATGGCTTTTGTTTTCATATCATCCTTGGTACGAATTTCTCTACCAACAGTTTTCCTGGTGGTGGTGGTGGCCAGGCCAGAAGCTGGGTTTCATTTTCTTTGAGGGATAAACATCCCTCTAGCTTGCACATTTCCAGTGGTGAAAACAATTCCTTTGGGGTTCTCAGCCTCATCAAATATTTTCTCCCTCTCTCTCTCCCCCCCTCTCCCCCTCTCCCTTTCTGTATACATATGTGTACACTATACACTTTTCTACTAGAAACAACGGTTTACGTAAATTCCTTTCAGCTGTTCAGTAATCCCACTATCTTAGAGAGGGGACACTATTCTTTACTGTTCCCGGGCCACCCCGTTAAGCCAAAGTAGCGTTCTCACGTCTTCCAGAGATGTACCTTTAACCACTTCCTCCTTACAGTGAGGAATTGGCTGCACAATCATTCCCAATCTGCGGGAGGACGTCACCCTCAAACCACTTCGCTGACCTGCAGAGGAAGTCACCTGCGGCCAGCCAGGCCGGCGTTTTTACCCTTCTTGGGGGCAGAGGCTCTTTGGGGTGGCCGTCCCCGTTGCCCCTTCACACCGAGTGAGGATCCGCGGGGCCTGGAAACCCTCCCAGGGCAGCCGTCCCATGGGAGGGACGCCCCACCCACCCCTGGGCACCCTCACCCGACAGGCTCCGGGCCGCAGAAAAGGGGGCGGCGGGAACCGATTTCAGGCAGGAGAGGGCCCGCCTGGGAGGGAGCCACCCCTTCGCCGAGCCCCTGCCCGCCCCCTGCCCCTGCTCACCTGCCGCCCGCGATCGGTCTCCCTCGGAGTCACTGCTGCCCCGGCATCGTGCCGCTGCGGGAGGGCTCCGGACTGGGATGCGGACGCCGACCAGGGAACCGGCCGGGGGAGGCGGCGGAGGCAGCTGGGCTCAGGGAGCCTTTGGCAGACTCGCGGCCTCCCGACCCCGCCCAGCGCCGCTCAGCTGACCGCGCGCCGGCTCCCCGCCTCGGCCGGGGACTTTCCCGGGCCCCGCCCCCCGAGGCACCGCCCACCAGAGGTCCCGCCTCTCGCTCCAGTGCCCGCCCTCGAGGCCCCGCCCCTTCTCGCTCCTGCGCCCGCCCCAGGCCCCGCCCACCCGAGGCTCCCTCCCGAGGCTTGCGAAAGGTCAAGGCTGGGACCCGCGTGAGTGGAGAGTACGCCGAAGTGTCAATCTTAACATAGACCAAAACTACAAAGCAGCCTGTAGGATGCCTCGGCCCACCCGGAATGCTTCAGGTGCCCCAGGCGGCGGGCCGAACGGACCGACCCGGAACGTGTCCGGGAGCAGCCTTTGCCGCCGGGGCGAGCGTTACTCTGCGGGGCTGGAGGTGGGAAGGCGCGCCCGGGCCAGACAGGAGGGTGGACGCGTAGAAAACAGGATGAGGAGAAGGGGAGAACCGCCTCCTCGTCCTGTTTTCTATGCGTCCACCCTCCTGGTTTGCATCTGAACTCCGGGAGACGCCCCGCAGGACGCAGACAGCGTCTGATGGCGAGGTCAAGGTCAAGGCGTGCTCCCGGCCAGGCCCCTCGAGCTGGGTACACGGAATTAGGGCGGGCCCACGTGCACTGGGCGAGGTCCGAGACCAAGAAGGGTGGGTATCGGGGACGGACCTGACCTACGAGGGAAGGGCCTGGCGCCACTCACATCGCTGGAATTAGCTAAGCAGCACGTGGTTGCGCATCCACGTAGCTCATAGGTTGGAAAGAAAGGAGGAAAAAAAAATTCTTAATCTGAAGCGGGAACAGGCGGATGCGCCCTCTCCTGGTACCCCCGAAAGATTCAGCTTCGCTGTCCAGACCGTCTGCTGCCTGGCGGGCTCTGCCTGCGGGACCCTCGTCACCACCCCCAGGTCACCCTGAAGAGCAGGCAGGGCAGACTAGCAAGTCAGTAACTGCCCCCAGACCCAGTGCCCGAGCCCAGAAGCTGGCATGGTGTAGGAGGAGGGGATGGGAGGAGAGGCTGCCCTAACGAGGAGTGAGCTTGGGGTTGGGGTAGGAGGAGCCCCAAGTGGAGAATTTTTAAAAAATCAGTGCAGGGCAGAACTGGGTGTCATTCATGAAAAAGGCTTGAGAAAATAGAGAGAAATGGAATAAAACTCTAATTTTTGTTTGACTACTGGGATAATTCAGACAGCAGAGACATTGTCACAGCTGTCCCCTGGGAACTGTGGAGAAAGATCCCTCTGGGGCCTGTTAGGGGTGCCTAGGCGTGACACGCCTGTCATGCCCCTAGGCTCATTACATTATTTTTTATTTATTTTTTTTTTTTTTTGAGACAGAGTCTCACTGTGTTGCCTGGGCTAGAGTGCCGTGGCGTCAGCCTGGCTCACAGCAACCTCACACTCCTGGGCTGAAGTGATCCTTCTGCCTTAGCCTCCTGAGTAGTTGGGACTACAGACATGCGCCATCATGCCCGGCTAATTTTTCCTATATATATTTAGTTGGCCAATTAATTTCTTTCTATTTATAGTAGAGGCAAGGTCTTGCTCTTGCTCAGGCTGGTTTCAAACTCCTGACTTGAGCAATCTGCCCGCTTCGGCCTCCCAGAGTGCTAGGATTACAGGCGTGAGCCACCGCACCCGGCCTTCATTCCATTATTTTAAACCACATGAAGGCGAATTAAAGTGAGCATCCACGAAGCTCTGAGCCAGGGAAAGAGATCACACACAAGGCTGCACGTGCACCCCACCGCTTCCTAGCGAGGACCTTGGACAAGTGACTTCATGTTGCCATGCCTCATTCTTTTCATCTGTAAAATGTAAAATATAGTATAGGTTCCAAATCCAGTAAGTTCCAAGGACCAGAAGTCTTTTCTTAATTCATTTGGTGGCAAAACCTGACCTGACTGATGTGAAGCTAGTTCCAGTTTTCCTTTAGACCCCTTGCTGCAATGATTTACTTGCTTTGTGGAGGGAAAATTAATGAGTTGATATGAGAGCTGCTTCATACACTGTCGGGGTGTTATGTTATTTAATAGACAGATCCTGTGCATTGTGTTACCTTTCTAAAATCCAAAAAATTCTGAACTCTGAAACAAAGCTTGCTCCAAAGGTTTGAAATAAGGGATTTGGACCTACTAGCGCTAGTGAGAAATGGTGTGGGTGTCTAATTTTAGACATAGTTGTAGCCTCTTGCTTTGGATTAAATTAATTGGTCAGTGGCATAGAAGCACGTATGATTAGCCTTGTTTTCCATCTCACTTATTTTTTCCAAAATAAGATGCCTCACTTCTCGGAAGAAATGCATGGTGGAGTAAGGGACACAGAGACCTGGGTGTCAGGTTACCTGGCCTCTACCTGAGAACTCAGGAAGGGACAAAGTCCCCTGGGCCTTGGTCTCCTCATCGGAGAGGAAAGGCAGCGACTGGAACAGGTGATCTCTTAGCTTCCCTCTAGCTTCCCTTCCTTAAAATAGGAATTCCTTTTAATTTGTTATACTTGGTATCCTATTTTAGTGGATGCCAAATTAACTCAATTTCAGTATAGGCTTCTTCCTCCTATAGAGCCTGACTTCATGCTTGGCTAAATTGTCAGAAATGATTTTGCAGTTTGAAAAATCTCTAAGTCCCCTGTTTTTGTGAGAAAACAAAAATGTGTTCATATGTGATTTCCAATAGGCTACAGTAAACCTGATTAGCCGGATGGCTGGGGACCTTTCGTACCCGCGAAAATTCAACTTTCCTTTCACCAGGGCTACGTTAACCCCCTTCTGCTTTGCGCATAGAGTTCCTGTTCCCTTGTCATAGGCTAGTGGACGGTTATCAAATTTGTAGACATGTTTCCTTCGTGAGCAGGCACACAGCTTTCTCTGGGGCTATTCTCTTCACAGCTGGACGCCAGGAGACCATTTCTTTCTTTCATAAGGCCCCTGGTTCAATTCTCCAGCTGCTGTATCTTAGATTTTGCAACCGTTTAGCCCTTTGTTATTCCTGACCTCATCCACCCCTCTTTCTGGATCCTTAGGGAACTATAAGGGAGAAAGCGACTTAGTTTACATGGGAGTTACTCCAATGTGGGCTGTCTTCACACAGAGCAATTCTCACCCAGTTAATTCGATCTGACCCCGGGGAGGCAGAAAGAAGTCCCAGCCATGACACGCTCCTTGCAGAGACAATTGGATATTCACGGACTGCTACGGCAATGGGGGCCAAGTTTTGAAGAGTTGGCTGTGAAAACTCCGGGAGGAAGATCTATTTGTGGGAACTTGGAAGTGCTCAGGCAATGTTTCCCACTGCAGCAATTTCAGAGACTTCAAAAGCTGATCTCACATAGATTTGGAACTTTCCCATTCATTGTGTCTTCTTATAATCCTGGGAAGTGGCTCCGTTCTGTTTATCATAGAAACAAGGGAAGAGTCTCTGTGAATCTTTTTATAAAACTATTTCCTGTCTACCTTGGTTCCCATCCTCATGAATTGTCTTATTCACCTTCAGTGCAAAAGTATATTTTGGTGGATTCTGGCTTGGTTGGCCTAAGCATACTTCCTTTGTCTGCATATTCATAAAGAGACCCCCTCCCCAGCTGCCTCTCTCTGCACCCCGCACTTTCTTCCCCTCCAATTTTTCACTCTCCCCCTCCTTACACCATCAATCTTTCCCACTGGCAGGCTGTAGACACAACTGTTGACACTTAGGTGTCCTTTCAATTCAGGGTGTTACCTTTCCAGAGCCTTGGGCATTTAGGATTATTTCTAATTTTGTAATAAAAACTTTGTCTGTTAAAGAAATTTCATTGATCTGCCAGCACGGAGGAATTATTTTTTTTAGGGTTGGGTCTTTTCCAGTATGTTTGAAATCAGACACATAAGGGATGTCCATCTTGGCTGCAAGAAACATCATGCATTTGATTCTATCATAAGAAGGGATGAACTTGGGAGCTTTGAAACAGACGGAGTGGACAGAGTTTCAGGATGATTCGATGTAGCAGGTAAGATGAAGAGAGTTGTTGAAGATGAAAATTTCTCCCTTGAGTGACTGGGTAATGGTAAAAATATTAGCCGAGATGCTGTCTTAGTCTGTTCAGGCTGCTATAACAAAATATATAGGCTGGCTCACATCTGTAATCCTAGCACTTTGGGAGGCCAAGGAATGGAGGATCACTTTAGGCCAGGAGTTTGGGACCAGCCTGGGCAACATAGCAAGACCCCATCTCTACAAAATTTTTTTTTTAAATTAGCCAGACATGGTGGTGCCCACTTGTAGTCCCAGCTACTTGAGAGGCTGAGGTGGGATGATCTCTTGAGCCCAGGAGTTTGCGGTTACAGTGAGCTATGATTGTGCAACTGCAGTCCAGTCTGAGTGACAGCAAGACCCTGTCTCTGAAAAAAAAAA
>CAUYRT010087811.1:0-25024 GCA_963574885.1 Lepilemur ruficaudatus | reverse complement strand
TTACCATTTGATCCAGCAATAGTATTATTAGGCATCTACCCAAAAGAGCACAAGACATTCTATGATAAAGACATCTGCACTCCAATGTTTATGGCAGCACAATTCACTATTGCTAGGTCATGGAAACAACCCAAGTGCCCGTCAATTCATGAGTGGATTGTTAAAATCTGGTACATGTTCACAATGGAATATTACTCAATTTTAAGAAATGACAGTAAGTTAGAACCTCTTGTATTATCCTGGATTAAGCTTGAGCACATTATTCGAAGTGAGGTGACACAAGTCCTGAAGAATGGGCCCCACTTGTACTCGCCATCAAATTGGTATTGACTGATTAACACTATGGTGCTCAAATGGTGGGAGCAAACACTAGGGAATTGAGCGGTGGGGGGTAAATCCACATCAGAGCGATGTGGGGGGGGCACGGTGGAGGGGATATGCTTGAAAAGTAGTTGGGGAGCGGAATTAGGGGTCTCAATAGAGGAACAGAATTCCTCAAAAACTGATTCATGTGATTAACTGTGCACCTCAGTAAATTCACTGAAAATCATTTAATTGTACACTTAAAATGGAGTGTTGGTTGTACATAGATACAGTTGGAGCACTATGTATGTACTCTCTGGACTACTTTGACAGAGTAGGTTTTTGTTTTTTTTTTTGAGACAGAGTCTCACTGTCTTGCCCGGGCTACAGTGAGTGCCGTGGCATCAGCCTAGCTCATAGCAATCTCAAACTCCTGGGCTCAAGTGATCCTCCTGTCTCAGCCTCCCGAGTAGCTGGGACTACAGGCATGTGCCACCATTCCTGGCTAATTTTTCTATGTATTTTTAGTTGTCCAATTAATTTCTTTCTATTTATAGTAGAGACGGGGTCTCACTCTTGCTCAGGCTGGTTTCGAACTCCTGACCTTGAGTAATCCGCCCGCCTCAGCCTCCCAGAGTGCTAGGATTACAGGCATGAGCAGTTACTGGGTTTTTGATAGAAATGTTGTCTGATGAAGGTTGAGATAATAGATAAAATAGATAATAACTAAGAAATGTTTAGTTTAACATGTGTAAAATTTAAATGCTATGTTATATTCAGTTGGTAAATTGTTACATAAATGAGTCTGTAACTACTTAGTCAATTGTGACCTGAAGACTAAATCCAGGGTCTCAGTTTATGCATGCAGTTGAACAAATCACCCTGAATAAAAATGATTGGGAGAAGTATATAGGATAGTGTTTCTCCACCTAATTTTTAAAACTTTATTAAAATATAACTAACATATAATAAACACAGAAACACACAGAGTGTAAAATTTCATGTATGTATGTATCATATTATGTATGTATGTACATATATATTTTATGTATGTATCATATTATGTAATATGTATTACATACATATTTTATGTATGTATCATATTATGTTATGTACATCAATGAAACCATCTCCACAATGAAGACAATGAATGTACCCATCACCACCAAAAGTTTCTTTATGTCCTTTGTAACCCTTCCCATCAACCCTTTTGGACCCTTCCTCTGCATCTCCAGGCAACCACCTATTTGTTTTCTGTCACTATGTACTAGTGTACATTTTCTAGAATTATAGATGCATGATGCCCAATACAGCAGTGGTCCCCTACTTTTTGGCACCAGGGACCAGTCTCATGGATGACAGTTTTTCTACAGACAAGGGTGGGGAGATGGTTTCTGGATTATCGAAGTGCATTGCTTTTATTGTACAGTCAAACCTCTCTGCCAATGATAATCTGCATTTGCAGCCACTTCCCCGTGCTAGCCTCACTGCCTCAGCTCCATCTTAGATCATCTAGCAGTAGATTCGCATAAGGAATTCACAGCCTAGATCCCTTATATGCACAGTTTACAGTAGGGTTCGTGCTTCTATGAAAATCTAATGCTGCAGTTGATCTGACAGGAAGTGAAGCTCTGGAAGTGATGCAAGCGATGGGGAGTGGCTGTAAATACAGAGGAAGCTTTGCTGGCTTGCCCACCACTCACTTCCTGCTGTGTGGCCTGATTCCTAACAGGTTATGGACCAGTACAGGTCCACGTCCTGAGGGGATTGGTGACCTTATCAATAGTGTGTACTCATGTTTCTTTAGCGTCTTTCATTCAGCACAGTTATGTGAGATTCATCTATGTTGTAACTTGTATCAATAATTCATTTTTTACTACTGAGTAGTATAACATTTTATGGTGTATTAGATTTCTCCAGAGAGATGGAACCAATAGGATATATAAAATGGTATTTATTAGTGGGCATTGGCTTACATGATCCTGAAGGCTCAGACATCCCACTATAGGCCATCTGCAAACTGGAGCACCAGTGAAGCTGGTAGCATGGCTTAGTTGAAAGCTGCAGAACAAAGAAGCTTATGGTGCAGCCCCTAATTTGAGGCCAACAGCCTAAGAGCCCCTGGGAGGCCACTGGTGCAAATCTCAGAGTCCGAAAGCCAAAGCCTCTGGAGTTTGATGTCCAAGAGCAGGAGGAGAAAATGTTTCCTGCTTCAGAAGGGAGAGAGAGAATCCCTATTCTTTCAATTATATGTCTCAGCTAGCCCTCAGCCGATTAAATGATGCCCACCCAGTTTAAAGGCCAGCCTTCCTGTCTCAGTCCACTGACTCATATATCAATCTCTTCTGGAAACGCTCTCACAGATACACCCATAAACAATGCTTCAACAGGCATCTAGGCACTCCTCAACCCAGTCAAGTTAACACCTAAAATAAACTATCACCTGTGTATGTACTATGTTTTGTTTATTCAGGAAACTATTGATGGGTATCTTAGTCTGTTTTGTGCTGCTATAACAAAATTCCATAGACTGGGTAATTTATGAAGAAGAGAGACTTATTTCTTATTATTCTGGAGGATGGGAAGTTCAAGATCAAGGTGTCGACATCTGGTGAGTGCTATTCTTTGCTTCTAAGATGGCACCTGAACCATGTGTCCTCCAGAGGAAAGGGACACTGTCTCCTCACGTGGCAGAATACAGAAGAACAAGACAAAGGAATTGGCACCATCGAGCCCTTCATAATGGCATTAATCCATTTATGATGCTGGAGCTCTCATGACCTAAATACCTGACAAACGGCCATACCTCCTAATGCTGTTGCATTGGGAATTAAGTTTCAACATGAATTTGTGGAAGGTACAAAAATAGGATAAAGTTATACTAATCTCTTTATCAAACTATCCTTTGGCCACACCCTTGGTTTTCTCTCCTATGTCCAGGCTGAGAAGTTTCCAAATCTATATGCTCTGTTTACCTTTTATTTATAAATTCTATGTCTAAATGGCTTCTCTCTTCTTGAATTTTTAAATAAACAGTTAAGAGAAGCTGTAGAATATCTTTAACTCTTTGCTGCTCAGAGATTTCATCAGTCAAATAGCCTAGTTCATTGCTCTTAAATTTTGTTTTCCACAAAGTCCTAGGATATGGACATAGTTCAGTCAAGTTCTTTGCCACTTTATAGCAACGATGGTCTTTTATCCATCCTTTCAATACCCTGTTTCTCACTTCCATCTAAGACTGATCAGAATGGTCTTTACTGTCTAATTTCTATCAAAACTCTGTTCACAACCATATAAGTAATCTGTAAGAAGAAAGAGGCTTTCCCTGTAGCACTTCTCTTCTGAGAGAAGAGACTAGAATCACCCTTAATGCTCCATTAATGTCAATCTAGGCTTTTTCCAACATTTACTTCAAAACTATTTCAGCGTCTACCCATTACCCAGCTTCAAAGCCATATCTACATTTTTAGGTATTTGTTATAGCAACACCTCAGTTCTCTTATACCAATTTCTATCTTAGTTTATTTTGTGCAACAATAAAAAATGTTCAAAGACTGGGTAATCATAAAAACAGAGATTTATTTTTCACTGTTTTAGATTTTTCACTGTTTTTTCACTGTTTTAGATTTATTTTTCACTGTTTCCAAGGTCATGGCACCAGCATTTGGTGAGGTTGCTCTCTGCTTTCAAGATGTCACCTTGAAGGCTACATCCTCCAGAGGGGAGGAACACTGTGTCCTCCCATGGCAGCAAATGGGAGGACAAGAGGGAGAAACTTTGTTCCTAAAGCCCTTTTATAATGACATTAACCATTCATAAAGGTAGACCCCGATGACTTAAACACCTCTCAAAAGGCCCTGTATCCCAACACTGTTGCCCTGGGGATTAAATTTAAACGTGAAAATTTGAGGGACCAAAAACACTCAAACCATGTCAATGAACATTCCAGTTTTGGGCTATTTAAATAAAGCTTCTATGTGTACTCATATACAGGTATTTGTATGGATATCTATTTTGATTTCTTTTAAATAAATTCTTAACCATGTAATGTATAGATCATATAGTAGGGGTACTTCTAGTTCACACTGATAGTATAAAGATAAGCTAAATTTTATAAGGATAACTGATGAAGAAAGAAAGAGTATTACTGGTATAAAAATAGAGAAAATTCAGTAGAAAATAAGAAAGACCAAACATAAATAAATAGATCCACATATATATGGCCAACTACTCCTTAACAAAGGTTCAAAAGCAATTCAGGCAGAAAGGATAGTATTTACAACAAATCATTCTTGACAAATTGGATAAACTATTTTTTTTAAATTTCCATGTCTTTTATACTATACTAAAGGGATGAAACCTTGAGAGTGTACTAAATCTAAAGGTAAAACCTGAAATTATTAAGCTCTCAGAAGGAAACTGGAGTAAAAAGTTTTAACTTTGGTATTGCAAACATTTCTTAAGTACAATGCGGCAAGGACAACCCATTAAAGAAACAATTGATAAATTAAATTTTATCAAAATTAAGAATTTATGTTCCCTATTAGACCTCAAGTGGTTATTAATATAATGTGCCTTCATTTTTATCTCTTTCTAATGTAAAGAGATAATATACAGTCATTTTTAAGGTTTTCTTAATGAACAAAATAGTGTCCAAGATGCTTATGTTAATACCAATGATAATAAATCTAAGCAAACAACACATCAAAACATTCATAGATTTTTTTTTATATCTCTGAAATCTCTGATTGAATTTGAATGTAAGTCTATAGGGGGCATATGGGAGATATTTATGGACATGAAGAAGAAGCAATGTATATTGAAAATATGATGGGAAATATAACAAACATTGATTGATTTTACTAAAATTAAATTTTAAAAGCCACAAAAAGTAAAGAGCAAAAATCAAAAAGTAAATCTAACTATGGTTTACAAAGACTACCAAATGTCCTAGTTCAAATCTGAGACAATAACTTTTTTCAAAATATTCACTATTTTCACCTACATTTTAAAACAGTGAAAAAAATAACTTTAGAGCTAAGAATATATTTCTAAAATTGTGTCAATATAATGCTCAAGTCCCAATGAAATTATAAGAAAAGACAGAGAACAGAAAATTATATATCTCAATAGTATATCATAGATTATGTGGGAACAGGTATCAAACCTATGAATTAAATTTTTAATAATCATCTTAGGAAATATATACTTTTTGATATTTTTCACACAAACAGTAAAATTCCTGGGACTTTCACTATAACTTTATGTAGATATATGAGACGAGTCATGAAATTAATTAAATTGTGACTAGAAGTGTATAAATGAACAATGAACTGCTTCCCTCACATGTGAAATTACACATAAAATACCAAAAGAAATTTGACATATTCATAAATCTAATTTAAAATAGGATCTGAGAGAAACTTTCTGGAGTTTGCTGTTGTACATAAAATTGCATGCTTAATGTTATTTGAACAAGTCATATATCATAGGTCACTGGAGAAATTAATAGACCTTAAAACAGCAAGTAGTACAAAAAATAAATAAATTTTGCGTTATTAGCTTTATGTATTAAAAGGTAACACTGTATAACCAGGCAAATGTACAAACATAATTTTCCTATAAAAAATAAAATTAAGCAAAAATGCTGTAGAATCCCCATTATTTTTTCTTGTCCATGGTTGGGTCATATATTATCTAATTATGTAGATAATATAAACAAAAATAGGAATATAAACAAAATAGGAATAAATTTTATTTCTAATATATAATAGAAAGTTTTTACAAGTGTGCTGAATGAGATATGCACTTCGGGAGTAACAAATAAAAACATTAGGAGCTAAGTTAAATTATGTTCTGTATATTAGATCTAATACTGGGCATCTGTGAACATCAATGTTAGAGTTATATATATCAAGAGATATAAATCTCACAAATATAAACAGAAATAAAGGAAAAGGTGATACAGTAATATAGCCTATCTGATATAATTATATGTGTACAATGCAATACTATCCTGAAATAAAAATGAATTAATTACTGATATATCTCACAACACTGATAAGACCCAAAACAATGTACTAAGTGAAAGAAGCAATGTATTAAGGCGACATGTTGTGTGATTACATTTTTGTGAAATTACCAGTAAAAGAAAGCAGGTCGATGGATGCCTTTATCTGGTGGTAGGAGTAGGAGAAATTGCAAATCGTCATGAAAGAACTTTTGGGGATAATAGGAATGTTCTAAAACTGGATTTTGCTAATGGTTGTATAAATATGTATATTTACTAAACATCATTAAATTAAATATGAGTGAAATCAACCACACATAAATTACATGTCAGTAAAAACTGTTAAAAATAAACAACCGGATATAGAGTCGCACATAATGTATGTCCATTCAATTGGCATGATACTGTTAAACAAATCAGTGGTATGTATCTTAAGGTTAAAAGATTTTTTAAACATGCAAAACCATAATTTATTAGCTATTGTCTTAGTATCTTAGGTCTGCCAACAAATTATGACAAATTCAGTAGATTGAAACAAAAGAAATGTTATTCTCTAACAGCTCTGGCAGCAAGATGTCTGGAATGAAGGTGTTGGCAAGACCAAGCTCTCTCTGAAGTCTCAGGGGAAAAGTATTTTTTGTCTCTTCTGGGTGACCCAGACATTCCTTGGTTTATTGCAGCATAACTCAGTTCTCTGACTCTATCTTCTCATGTCCTCTTCTGTCTCTGTTTTTCTGTGTGTCCTCTCTCCTTGTAATGACACCAGTGACTGGATTTAGGGCCCTTTGTAATCCAGTATGATCTCATTTTAATGATGATATTTGCAAAGCCCTATTTCCAAATAAAGCTTCATTCTAACATTCTGGTGGATATGGGTTTGGGAAGGACATTTATCAATCCACTACAACCCTGGTAAGAATATTGCCTCCTTTAAAATTAAAGAATATTATATAAAATGACCCATAAAATCATTAAATAATTTTTTGCAAAGATGTTATACAAGAATATACTTCCCCTCCCTCCCCAATAAGATGGTTTGGCCACAGCGGTTTTCACCATGGCCACTTTTAAGTTATTGAATTATTTTTCTAGGAATGTTGCATTTGCATTCTCACAGACGTATTCAACTAGTCGAAAATAAAATTTGGGAAGAAGAGTGTCAATGGTTCAATGCCAACACATTTCGTTATTGATTTGCTTTGTTTTCGGACTGAAGATTTTAATTTTCTCAGCAACTTGAGCCAATTTATCTCTGCTTATAGCCATGGCCTCATGCTCTGCTTTAGAAAAGCATTTCTCACTATTTCCACAGGAAATTAATAGACACGCTGTGAATAATGGGTTCTTTAATTAAATATTGTCAGAGAAAAACTGAGTTCAACAAAGCAGGTTTCTTTCCTGTCAAACTTCAAATAGCTTTTAATTTGCTAACCTGTATTATGATACTCCTAGAGTGGGATCAGTTATGCAGGGTTTTATGCATTTATCTGAAAAACAAACTCTCTCGGATGGACTATCACATACAACTATGAAAAACATTGTGCCTGTGCCATTCTTCAAGTAAGAGACAAATATGTCATTACTGCGGCAAATCTACCTCCAAACATGTGATCTAATTTAGGTAATTGATCTCTGCCTTTGTTTCTAAATTTAAAGCTCCACTTTCTTCCTAGTTTATGGTAACTGGATTTCTGTCTACAACCCATGAAGTAAAGATTTGATCTTGATATACTAATGACACCAAGTCATTTAAAAGGAGTCCTGCCTTGCATTTGTCAATCTTTGTTAACCCATGTTACACCTTAAACCCAACACTGTGCAGTTTCTCAGAATCTGAGTGCAGACCTTCCTAACACATGTTATTTTCCTTAGTATTGTCCTCTTGACCACATATCAGGACAGTAATTAACTCTGCTGTAGTTCCCTCAACCCAACTGTTTCCAGGTCTGCCGCCATGTGCTATTATTTCCCCACGGATGTTGCTACCCCCTCATACTATTCCATCGGAGGTTTTAAAATTAAAATATCCAAAGTTTTTACTCACTTGATATATTTTTAGAAATTTCACCAAGTCACTCACATCTCATTTCTCCTTTATTTATTCTATTAAATCTAAATCCTTTTTTTCCTACCATCTCCCACCCCAGCTATTTAAAAACTTTTACTTAAAACAATGAATTGGAGTTAAACAAATAGAATGGCGGATAGTTCACATTTACCGCCAAATCAGTTATGTTATTTTTTTCAGTAATTTTTTTTTTTTTTTTTTTTTTTTTAGAAAGAGTCTCACTCTGTTGCCCGGGCTAGAGTGCCATGGCATCAGCCTAGCTCACAGCAACCTCAAACTCCTGGGCTCAAGAGATCCTTCTGCCTCAGCCTCCCAAGTAGCTGGGACTACAGGCATGTGCCATCAGGTCTGACTATTTTTTTCTATATATATTTTTAGTTGGCCAATTAATTTATTTCTATTTTTAGTAGAGACGGAGTCTCACGCTTGCTCAAGCTGGTTTTGAACTTTTGACTTTGAGCGATCCACCCACCTCAGCCCCTCAGAGTGTTAGGATTATAGGCATGAGCCACCACACCCAGCCTGTTGCAGTAAATATTAATTGAACAATTGTAATGTGTCAGGCTCTCCTCTAGAAGCCTGGAATACAGTGATAGAAGAGACAAATATCTTTACACTTTCAGTGCTTACATTTTGGTGGGAGATCAAGATAATAATCAAGATAAGTATAGTATAGTAATTGGTGAAAAGTTCTAAGGAGAACAAATTACATCAGGAGAAGGGATGTAAAATACACAGAAAATAGGCTGAAATTTTAGGTAGCGTTTTCAGGGAAGTCTACATAAAGAAAGTAACTTTGCATAAGGACTTGAGGGAAGTTAGGGAGTCTGTTGTGCTTGCCTAGACGGAAGTCATTGAAAAGAAAATGATCAAGTACAAGGAAAACCTTGCCTTGTGAATAATGCTTCATAAATTTCCCCATGATATTTCAGCAAAATGATGATAGAAAGAAAATATTGAACACTTTCAGAGAAAACAATGATTTGCTTAAAAAGAAAAAAATATATATTAAATTAGATTATATAATGTTTAAAATTCTTCTTGCTCAATTTTCACAGTTAATTTTTTAATTTTATTTCAGAATATTATGGGGGTACAAAAGTTTTGGTTACATGAATTGCTTTTGTACAGTTTGCGTTGAAGTTATAAATGTGCCCATCACCCAGATAGCATGCATTATACGTGTTAGGTGTGAGTTTACTAGTTCCCTCTTCCCCGCTCCCATCTGCTTGGTTTTCATTGAGTTTTGCTTCCATATGTGCCTATGAGTGTTGAACAAGTTCCAATTAGTTTCAGTTTAATAGTGGGTACATATGGTGTTTGTTTTTTCAATCTTGTGATATTTCACTTAGAAGAATGGTCTTAGGGGTATATGTATACCATGGAATACTACTCAGCCATGAAAAACGGTAAACTAATACCTTTTGTAACAACCTGGCTGGAACTAGAGACCATTCTTCTAAGTGAAGTATCACAGTTTTGGAAAGCTGTTCATTTTAAGCTGTTTTTGTTTGTTGTGTTTTGTGTTTGTGTTTTCTTTCTTATCTAGTCCATCCATTTCATGCATTTGGTTTTCTTCAACAGCATCGAGACCCTTATAAATTTTTTTCCACGAATTCATAAGCTGACTTTGAGAGAAGTGTACTTGAGTGGTGTTTGTTGATGACTGACAGCATTTTAGAAAAGAACAGCTCTCCCCAGAAATATCAGTAAATCATTTTGAAATGTTTTATTTTATTTTAACCTAAAAATAAATGATGCAAATCCCAGGTGAGCATCTGTGTATGTAGGCGTGTGTGTGTGTGTGTGTGTGTGTGTGT
This sequence comes from Lepilemur ruficaudatus, assembly GCA_963574885.1. Lineage (NCBI taxonomy): Eukaryota > Metazoa > Chordata > Mammalia > Primates > Lepilemuridae > Lepilemur > Lepilemur ruficaudatus. Next base: position 14,823 of record CAUYRT010087811.1, on the reverse strand, counting down.
GTGTGTGTGTGTGTTTGCATGCTTGTCAAGGAGAGGGAGATAATAAAAAAGGGTGCAAAGCCATTTCACGGTCAGATTTTTAAGTTAATAATTTTTGCTTTGGACATCTCTGAAAAATTTCTCAAGAAGTATAATTTCTATAACTTCTCTTCTATGTCTCCCTGGATGGGGCTCTACCCATTTTATTCTGCCCACCTATATATTTATATCATCCTTTCTTGTTCCTAAAATTTTGTAAAAATCTTTAGATCACAAATCACTTCTAAGTCAATTGTTTCCAAGATGATTGAAATTCACTATCCATCTTACACTTCTTTTTTCATTTAGATAAATTTTCCGACAAAGTTTGTTCTCATCACTTCCTATTCACCTTGCTGATGAAGAAGGAAATCCTCACACTAAATAGTTCAAGCTAGCTGAACACAGGATACTTGATAATGGACACATGCGGTTAGCAACATTATCATTGTGGTTTGGACATTTTTTACTTTTCTAGTCTCTCGTAACTCATAACTCACCAGACTCTTCTATTTATTTATTTTTCTCCAAAGCAAGAAACTTCATCCATAGCCATAATTTATTTTAAACTTTTTTATTGCTTGTTTGTTTTACTTATTTAATATTACTTCTGTGGCTATGTGCATGCTATACTCATGGAATAGTATAGCATGGAATTTTTACATTTTTATGATAAAGAAATCATCTCATTTATCAAATACAGGAAACCTCCATTGTTTCTCTTCCATAAAACAAACCAGAATAATCACCAGAAAGAGCTTCAACGCAAGGTAAAACTTGCTGACAGAAGGAGCAGCAAGATCACACGAGGGACCCACTCCACACGGGAAAGTGTGGAGAGATTGAGTGAATGCCAGCAGCTCCCAGAAAGTAGAAGGAACAAGGGATGGATTCTTCCTTAAACCTCTGGGGAAGTAGAGCCCTGCCCGCACCTTGATTTCTGCCCAGAGAAATTGATTTCAAACTTTTAACCTCTAGAATAGTTAGAAAATAAATTTCTGTTGTTTTAAACTACTAAGTTTATAGTAACTTGCTACAGTGACAGTGAGAAAATAATGCAGATTTTTTGGCCAAATTTGGCCACTTTTCTGTTTGGTATAGCCAGCACACTTGAGTTTTCTTTACATTTTGAAATGGTTGAAAAGAAATCAAATGAAGATAATATTCTGTGATGCATGAATATTGTATCACATTCAAATTCAATTGTCCATAAACAGCAATTTTATCAGGATATACCCAGGCTCACTTACACGTTGTCTGTGGCTGTTTCTGTGCTGAATAGCAGGGCTTTGTAGTTGTCACAGGGAAAGTATGGTCTGCAAAGCTGATATTAATACTATGTATTCTCTGGCACTTGACAGAAAAAGTTTGCTGTCTTCTGTCCTGGATTATCTTGTTATCACATTTTATGTCTGTTTCCTCCATTAAATTGTGAATTACTTGAGGATCAGGTCTCGACACATAGTCTTAGTTAAAAACATATTTGAAGACTCAGTAAAATAAACTTTTCTGTATCTCTGAACTACAAAAATATTGTATTCCAACTATTCAAATGTCAAAGTTTTATGTATTACTTAGTTATAGTTTTCTTAATTTCAGAACCTTGCCACTTTCACTTTTTCTAAATGATGGGAACAATTAAAAATGATGAAATTATTTGGACTAAAATACTTAATATCATAGTACTGTTATGAGAGGTGCCTTGCAGTGGATGTATTTTGAGATTATTAAAACTGTCATTGTATTGGTAATGACAAAATGATTAGAAACAAAAGAATAGATGTGAGAAAAATGTAAGAGAGAGCATCGATAAGTGGCATTGTTTTCATGTAAGTTATTTGTTCAAATTACAGACAAATTATGTTAAGTACCATAATTTTTAATAAAATACAGATTTTAAATTTGAGTTGAGGATACTTGAGAGTTAAATATTTAGATTTTTAAATGTGGCAGATACAAGCTAGTTAAAGATAAAAGAGCATACAATATTAGCCAACATACAATATTATGACTTAGCACATGATTGAAGACTTTAAAGTTTTATATTCTTCTGTAATGTGTGCTTTATTGCTAACTGACTTTTCTTAAATGACAAGCTTATAATTAGTAATTACCGAAGCACATATTCTCAAAGGTCGTGAAACCCTAGAGAACACTGAGTGAAAAGGCTTCCTCATAAGATACAGATATTTCTGAAGTCAGCATAAAACTAAGCTTTGTGCTTTATCAACTTACAAATTTTAAAGGTTGTGCTAATACAAAATGGATATTCTCTTTTATAAAAGACTTTAAAAGAGGGGGGAAAAACTAAAATATTGCTCTATAGGAAGAAATGATGAGGAACTGGAAAACTTTAAATTAATATCTTACCAGTTCCTAGGTTTAGAATTAACACCAAACTGTTGAACATAGAGAACTATAAAATGGCTTTATTTATTTGCTCATAGGGTGAAGTAGACTTTGCAAAATTCCAAAGGGAAATATATATTAAACTCTTAAATCATGTTATAATGTATTACCTCTTTCTTTTGTAAGAATACAGTCTTCTCTGGTTACTGGAAAAATGAATTATACTTGCACTTGAGAAGAGGGAGAGGAATTTTCTGCCCTTAATTAGGAATCACACTTGATTACAGATACATGTGATCAAGACCAGTGAGAGGTCAGCCTTGGAAAGGTGTAACTTACGACACTAGAAAAGGCACCAGTATTGGCCCATTCATCATTTTACTTGAAGCACTTCCCATTTTCTCTCCTATCCTTATCATATTTTCTTAACTCACAGTTAATTTATACAAAACCAAATCTGTTTATATATTTCTCAAACAATATGTATAACATAATTGTCATGATATTAACCAGCCTCAGTGATATTTTTTAGATTCCAATAAGGCCATAGCTTATTGTAGGGAACAGACATATAATCAATATTTATAATAGGATATAGTATTTAATAAAAAAATATAAATAGCAGTACGTTTTAATTATGTACTTAACTGTGTAGTAAAACAGTCAGTGTTACTTAAATGAGACAACCTGTTTCCAAGCTCAGCCAAAACATTTTTAGCTTTGTGGTTATGGGAAAGGAAAAGTTATGTAAAATTTTGTCTTCATATTCTTCTCTGAATTCTCAATCTATTTTATACACTGTATACTAGTACCTCACTCATAGCATTAGTAGGTCCTAAATTAAGACCTGAAATTAAATAAACACTTATCTCACTCTCACAAAAATTTGGGACTTTATTTATGTGGAGAATAGTTGTCACTTCCATTATTAAATTTTGGGTCTATTTTTGAGGGGGATAGAAAGCTATCAGCATTTTATTTTTGTGCCTCTACTGTTGGGCTTCAAGACAAATCATATGACTACGTTGAGACTAAATGAACACATCTAAACTATTTTTTCATCTTTAATAAAACTTAATTAGTCATGGATGCTATTGAGAAGGAAAATACAATTTTAAACATTTTTGTTTTCTCAGGGAGAATAATCATTTTATAAAATAAAGTTCACATTACAACTTACTGAAAAGTTAATTATTTCAGAACTTGTGCCTTTTGTTACAAACATTAAAAAGCAAAGTTAAAATGCAAAGTTTGAAACTTTCACATACAAAAATAAAAATCAAATGAGGCTACTCTACTCTTGGTCATGGAGAGGCATTCAGAATCTCATTCCAGAACTTCTGTCTGTTACATAGTTGCTGACTAAAATGCATGTGTGTGTATGTGATTGATTATCTATATATACACTCATTTATATATAAACACACATATATAATGTATATTTATGTGTATACGTATCTAAATATGTATCTCACATAGCAGATTATATTATATTGTGTTGATTTCATGGTTCCTTAATATAATGTAGCATTAATTTAATGTTCTCAGGGAGGCAATATGGGATAGTAAAAAGAGGATTCATTTAATTTGGCCACAGACACTCGATTTCAAACTCCTATGAGCTTCTTAAGTATTGCATGACTTTGTGCAAATTATTTAATCTCCTTGGTCTTTGGTATCTCATCTATAAAATGGAGATTAGGAAGCCTAATTTAAAATGGTTTTCTAAGTCTTAACAGAAACTGTGTGAAAGAGGCTGACACAAAATAATAACTCAAAAACTGTTAAATTTTGTGTATCAAATATATGATTATTATGTGAAAGGAATTGCTCAAACATGAAATTTGTTTTATATAAAGAAGAAAGCATCAAAGTTACTGAGGAGGACAAAGAAAGGAATTGTGTTAATAAATCCAGAAACACTTTGACACGTTGACATAGCATATACTAGAGAAAGTGAAATAAAAAGACAAATTAATCAAGTAATATATACTGCTGTGATATGTTATCTTGTTATTTATCTATTTTTTTATTTTTTAAATACAGCGTCTCCCTCTATCACCCAGGCTGGAGTGCAGTGCTGTGATCATAGCTCACTGCCCACTTGAACTCGTGGGTTCAAGTGATCCTCCCACCTCAGACACTCAAGTAGCTGGAACTACAGGCGTGAGCCACCAGGATGACCATAGTATCTTCTTTTTATCATAAGGCATGAAATTGAGGGACGCCAAGAATGTGGTAGCACTCTTGGGGAGCTGATGTAAAGAGCTAGTCAATAGACCACTGCTGGGATCCCACTCTGGTGGTTCTGGAAATGGGACCCATCCTCCTCACAATTTATTATGACCTAGGAATGAGAAACAATTTAGAAATAAAATAATCCACAATCAGCGCCATGAACTCTTGTAATTAGCTTCTGGAATTTCTGGGAAAAAGATATAAGGTGATTGGAACTTCAGACATAGAATGTGGCTGCTAAAGGGCTAACTCTGAATAAAATATAAAAGTGTTAACCTGAAATTCTCTGAGGATTCCAATTGTGTTACTTATTTTAATGACTCTTATGTAGTATTTATGGATAATAAATACTTTCTATATATCTGTTTTCTGACATGTTCTAATTCTTGCCATATTTCTTTTGAGGGAAGCATGTTTTAGAAAAAATGAAGCTCCTTACCCTGATTCCTTATTTTTAAAAAAGTGTCTGGTAAGTAAAACAATTACAAATGTGCTGCTTTGGTTGGTATCCCTGCCTATAATAACACACAGGGGGTCAGGCCTCTAGTGCAGGGAATAGAAAAGAATTCATCACTAGTAACAATAGCATCAACATCACTTCCTTGATATGAAGATTATCTGTGAATTAACAAATCTAATCCTTTTTGTAAGGTAAAACAATTGAGATTTAAAGAAGGTAAATAGTTTGCTTAAATTGCATACAGTAAATAATTGATATACTGCATCATGGGTACAAGGTTTAGAATATTTCTTTTGACTACATGATTATATCTGTTTGTGAAAAAGTATTTTAACTTGTTCAAAATATATAGAACCTTGCAAACATTTCCTAATAAAATAACATTTAACTTTTACCAAAAAACTTATGAAGTTTCCCAGTTTATTGATCATGAATCTGAGATCTGAAAATATTTCAGACTTATAGAGAATTTAAAAAATATATTTTCTCTAACTGATAAATGTTTTAATAGATGCATTCTAAAAGTCATTTGTGGTAATATATTGGATTAATTATTTAAAATACAATTCTCATTATCTTCCCAAATATTTCCTTTCTATTGAATCTATTTATTACAAGGATTAGGTTTGTAAAACCCCTTTAGAAAGACATCTAATTGGTTGTCACCTTCTCATTCTACCATTAACACCACTTTTCACTGAAGTGAAACATATCTGTAAGCAATGGATATCACCAGGGGATTTTGATAATTTACCTGCAATTTTAGCTTTAAAAAAGTTTTAGCAATTGTCCTTTTGAAATATTTGCTACTGACTATAATTTATTTACTTAAAAATGTCTCAATGTTAAGCACTTCAAAGATCTAATAGATCTTGTAAAAACTATAATGATTTGGCCTTTTCAAAATATTTTGTATCATTTTAAGAGAGGTATGCTGGAATGCAAGTAATGACTAAAGTACAGAGGAGTTTCCCTGCAAGAGTAGCTATTGTTAATGCCCTTCAGCCAGAATCCACCAGCTAGGAACACAATTGTAGTTTTTAAAAAATGGGTTTATCAGTCTTTGCAGTGAGGGCTGCTGCTCACTATAGGGAATTGTTGGGTGTCATGCTAAGACAGTGTTATAGAGAATCTATTACAGGATTTGAGCTTAGGTTGGGGGATTTGGCAGAAAGTCTAAGGAAGTTTCAAGGTTTTCCTCTAGATCAAATGAGGTCAGAAGGCAGGGGAAATTTTATGATTGGTAAAAACAAGTAGCTGTCACTGCTTCAGCAAGAGAGTTGGAGTTCCGTCATTTTGCGGGTTGCAGACCAACCTTCGCTTTTGTTCTGATTAGACAAATTCATGAAGTAGCCTTGCTTTGTCTCATTTTATCATGGTCTTAGAATTTGTCTGAGGTGGATATTCTGAGCGATTGCTACATAGGAACAGAGCATGGCCTACCATGAGTGCCAGGTCACCTTTTCAATGTCAAGAACTGCTGTTTGTTTTCTAACTCATTGTGGGTAATACAAAGATAATGATTAAGAAAAATGTATATAAGAATAGCTCCGGATAATGTTTAAAATTAAAATATTAATTTTCAATTATTAGGTTTTGTAAAATCAATATTTCTTTCCTAATTCTTTAAATGACTTGAGAATGCTTTTCAAAAATGATCCTTGACATAAATTAATAAGAGAGAAGTATAATTTTAATTAGATGTTTCTGGTAGCAAAGACAAAAATCAAAGTAAAATCAATTATACATTTTCATGATTTAAAAGCAAGAAACAAAAGTTTCCTGGTTATCTTTTCTTTTTCTCTCCAGAGCTATTCTTTATCCTTGTCCACCCTGCTCCATGTCTCCAGGATGCAGGCTGGACTGTTGCTCTGTGTTTTCCAGGTAATAACTGCCTGGAGAGAGATCAATAGGAGGGGGTAGAGTGAGATTAGGGTAAATTTTAGCCATAATTTACTCCGGGTTCTGGATGTGTCCCTGAACCGAAAGAAACAGCTCGCCTGAACCAAAAGAAACACGCTGCCTCCCCACGCAGCTCTTTTTTTTATATCTGTTCTCACCTTGACCCATTTTGTCCTGCCCTGTAATGCACCTATTTTTACCAACCCAAGGGCATTGCATTATTTATTGTGATATCATCAAATCTTGCTTGGTCCTGTGTATCCACTTTTCTCAAAAAACTCTACTCAAAGTATTCCTCTTTATCTTTAGATTGCTACTTTTTGCTATAATGCAGATTGATATACAAAATGTTATTTTATAATAAATTCCAAAAGAAAAGCTTCACATTGATTTCAATACACCAGTCGATGTCAAAATGTTTCCTGACTAGGTCTTCAGTAACATTTTCAATAAACAATGCAAAATATTCCATGTTGTTGCCAAATTGATATTTTGAACTAATTTATTATTTAAAATGATTATTATTTGTTATATGCTAGTGTGGATAATTATATAGTCTTTATGTGTTTTATCTGGGACAATGATTTTAAATATTTCACAAATAATCATATTTTACCTATGTCTTATAAATAACGTATACATCATAGTTTACCTGGGAGCATATGGTTTATACTCACTGTTCCTTTTACCTCCAGTTTAATATTTGTAAAATGTTTTTCTTGATTGTTTTTTAAAACTATTTTGTTCATACTTGCATTAAAACTTTCTGGGAAGATTTGGTACCACTCCTAATTGTACTTTCAGTTTCTGATATGGTATCGTATAAGAGTGAAACCATGTGCAGTAAAAAGATTTCTCACAATAATACATTACTAAATCTGAAATAACAGAGTACAAATCTATGTTTCTTCTGCTGACCTTACCCAGAAGCTATCATAGCTAACATCTCCTTTGCATGGGTATATTGCAGAGTGATTACTGATAAAACACAAGCCTACGGGGAAATCTAACTACACCAGCTATTCTTAGGGGTGGTAGAAATATGATACTGCTTTCTCTGTCAGGAGTCTGGTTTTAATTTCATTGAAAAGCAAGACATGGCATGAAAAAGGACAAAAATTTAAAAAATAAAGAAAAAAACAGAAGAAATGAATAAGACAGTAATCCATACCCACAACTAAGAACCATGAACATTATAGGCTGGAGCAAGTAAAATTTATGCGCGATATAATAGTAGAGCATCACTGCGTACAGCACATAAGAGGACAGTCCAAAGTTTTCCAATAATAATTGAATTTTTATGGTGTAACATAAATCTAAATCCATATATGTAATTTATTATTTAATTGTATTATTTTTTGGCAATAATCATGTTTTTCAGCAAAAAAATAAAAAAGTTTAATTAAAAGAAATGAAAAAAATTAATGCAGCACTTAAGTACAATTTTTATTTACTTCACACGTTTTTCATGAATTTGTAACTAAAAACAAAATATTTAAGAAAGTTATCATTCACACTAAGGGCTGTACTAATAATCCTGACAAGCTGAAAACCAAGTGACACTGAACTAATTAAGAAATGCCATCATCTACTTCAAAAGCAAAAAAAAATTATTTTAAAAAATTGTGCCCAAAGGTTATAATTTAACAGGTGCAGCTGCAGAAAGTACATTTCTATTTCTGTGAACCATATCTTTTTATCTAAGTCCCATGACTATTCTTGTATATTAATATTGCTCATTTTTTTAAAGATTTCTTTTCACATGTATAAAAAGTGAGATAATAATTGGTAAAGTACTGGCTTCATTATAAAAGAATTCACAAATAGTGACTTGATTTCAGTTTTATATCAATATCATCAGAAACTTCAGAGTGAAAATCAGTGAGAATTGTTCTAATGCGCACTTTGAATTTTTTATCTATTCATAAAATCAAATTGAAATTTTTGAAAGTTCATTTTGTCAAAGTATACTAGAATATCTTCATTACTATAAATACACTTCACATCCAGTTGTCATTTTAATAATGCTGATACACAATTATTTGATTTGAAAATATAAATACAAAATTTAATATAGTATTTCATTTTTTAAAAAATGACAATGCAGGTTCTTATGAAATTAATAGATCTATGGGGCAGAAATGTACTTGTAATTGGTTGTAAAGAGCCCTGATCCATATTTATACCTGAAAGTTGATTATTCTATTCTATAATTAAAAACAGAAGCTATAGTTCTAAAATATATATATATATAGCATATACTATAAATGAATGTAAATTTATATAATTTGTATACAATCGTATATACCTGTATATATTTACACACATGCACACATATGTAAAACATGCACGCATAGAGATTAAAGTGAAAAAGCTGATGATGACAACAAAAGCCTATTTTAGCAGGTGGAGCTGGCAGACTAGCCTGTAGCTGAAAAGAATTACACAGGTGAATAAAATATTTAAAAATCACTAAAGGCATTTGTAAAACAACAAAGGCTGACAGAATTCAAGGGCCGCAATCCCACAGGGCAGGGTCATGCATTGAGGTGAGTCCTACATTTGCCGTTGTTCTTTCCTTTTGAGCCTTTAGCCAATTTTAGGTGTGAAACATAGGAGCAAACAGAGAGCAGCAGCCCAGTACTTGAAGCATTCCCTTGACTGAGAAAACAATCACTAAAATTTATGACTTCCAAACAACCAAGAATCCAAGACAATATCCTAAGAGAAAAGAAAACCATCGAGAAGTGACCCACACATTCTGAGTACAGTATTTCCGTAAGGCATTTTTCAACTTTTGCACTGTTCAAACACAGGTGATGACTCAGGTAAAGAAAGCATATAACAACTCAGAAACTATAGAGTGAAGCAGAGATTCAATAGTCTCACAGCTCAAGAGAGACAAATACAGAATTCAGGGACCATCCAAGAGAAGGAGGCTTTATGAACACCTGTAGCTTTCAGTTAGGGACTTGAAAAGATTAAACTTTAGATGTAAGTGCAAACCAGTTCTACAGTCAACTGGATCAAGGATATTTTTCCTCTTCTCTATAAGATGGCAAAAATGACAGATCTCCTGCTGAGAAAAATAATAGCACACACAATGCTATATTTTTCATATGTAAGTTTAGAGAATTTTATTTTAAAACAAGGAGCGTCAAGAAAGAAGACAAAAATGAACAAAAATGACAAGAAATCAATAAGATAGTCATCCATACCCATAACTAACATAGATATTGAAATCATCAGAGACAAACTTTAAGATTACTGTGTTAAATATTCAAGACTATGGACAAAAAATTCAGCAAAAATTAAAACAAATGGAAATTTTAGAACTGTATAATTTAATAATAAATTATGAGTTTAATAGATCGGTTTAAAAATTGTTTAGACACAGAAAAAGAAAGAAAAAGTACACTAAAAATTAGATCAAGATACACTATCTTGATCTAATGGATCATGCATTGATGGATCAATTTAGATGGATTGATGCATCTAAAATGGATTTAAAATACACAACACTGTAAGGGACATATAATTCATGATGATAAAGTCTAAGTAAGCTCCAGAAGGGTGGAAGAAAGATTGAGTCAGAAACAATCCTTAAAGAAATAAAAACACACAAAACAAACAAACAAAAAAAAACTGGACAGCAATTTTCTAAAACCTATAGAGACTTAAAGTGAATTTACAACTTTAAGGAGATCTACAATACAAAACATGCACAGATCTCAGACACTTACAGGGTAAACATAAAGAAAGACACACCTAGATTACTAAAAAAGGAAAAAGGAAATCTTAAATGCAGAAGGAAGAAAACACATTATCTCTAAAGAAGCAACGATAAGACTGACAGCTAATTTCCAAATAGAAATAGAGGAGATAAAAATACAATAAAAATGTAGCTCCCTGCCAAATAAGAACTTTTTAAAACACAAAATATCCTCCACAAATGAAAATAAACAAAGATATTGTCACACTAAAACAAAAACAAAGTAATCACCAATAGCAAAGCCCCACCAAAGGAATTTTTCTTAAATATATTTTTAATGCAGAAATAAGATAGTCCAGGTAGAAACACTAATGCAGGCAGGAATGAAAGAGATAGAGCAATGACAAATATATGAATACATCTGAAATAATACTGAATACTGAAAACTATAATAGCAATTATATTATGAGGTTTAAAATATGTACAAAAATGTAATACACGAGAAAAAGAGTAGAAGACATGGAAGGGCACATTAAATGTAGGCAAAAGTTATGAGGTCCTTGAGTTTTTTAGGAATTAGAAACATACTGGTTTAATTTTGAAATCAAGAACAAATATCATAATATGTATGATAACCATTAAATAAAAGAAGTTACAGCTAACAAGTTAACAATGAGAAAAAGAGAAAGATATTTGTTATATATTATTCCATAAAAAGAACATATTTTTTTAAGATGAATGAAGAATGGGGGGAAAACATATAAATGATAAAGTAGTATATTCAAACCAAAACTGTTTTAATTTATAAAATGAAAATGACCTACATAGTGCAATTTAAGGCAAACGTTGCCAAACTAGCTCAGAAACAAAAATTTAACCATATGTTGGCATAACAGAAATTCATATTAAATATAAAGAGATGATAAAGACATAGAGAAAGGGGAATTATCATACACTGTTAGTGGGAATGTAAATTAGTACAACCACCATGCCTGGATAATTTTTTCTATATGTATTTTTTAGCTGTCCAAGTAATTTCTTTCTATTTTTTTTTTTTTTTTTTTTAGTAGAGATGGGGTCTTGCTCTTGCTCTGGCCGATCTCAAACTCCTGAGCTCAAATGATCCACCCACCTCGGCCTCCCAGAGTGCTAGGATTATAAGCGTGAGCCACCGCGCCTGGCCAATATATGCAATTTTTATTTATTTAAAACCATACTTCAATAAAGCTGGAAAAAAATAAAACAATAAGGAAATGAAAAACTGGTTAAAATTGGACAAGCAATCTGAACAGACACTCATTAAAGAAGGTATACAGATGACAAGTAAGCTTATGAAAAAATGTTCAACGTTATATATTAGGAAATTGGAAATTTAAATAGCAGTAAGATACCGCTACACACATCTTAGAACGGTCAATATCCAAAACGGAGACAACAATAAATGCTGATGAGCCTATGGAGCAACAGAACCTTTCATTCATTGCTTATGGAACTGCACAAAGGCACAGCCACTTTTGAAAACTGTGGTGGTTTCTTATAAAACTAAACATAATCTTAGCATATGATCTAGCAATCTCCTTATTATTTGCCCAAATGAACTAAAAATTATGTCCACACTAAAACCTACACAGGTGTGTTTATAGCAGCTTTTCAAACAATTACCAAGGCTCCGAAAAAGTCAAGATATCTTTCAATAGGTGAATGGATAAATAAGCAGTGGTACATCCAGACAATAAAATATTATCCAGGGCTTTAAAAAGAAATGAGCTACAAAGCCATGAAAAGACACGGAGGAAACATAAATGCACGTTTTAAGTGAAAGAAGCCAATCTGAAAAGAATGCACACAGTGCTGTCCAAAGATGCGACATTCAGAAAAAGGCAAAACTGTGGAGACAGTAAAAATATCAGTGGTTGCCAGAGGGTAAGGCAGAGGGATGGATGAACATGCAGAGCACAGAAGGATAGTTAGAGCTGTGAATTTATTCTGTATGGCACTATGATGGTGGTTACTATGATGGCTATTTGGTAAGCAGTTTTAGTTGCAAAAGGGATTAATTTCATATACTGGCTGGAAAAAAGGAATATGATAAGGATATGGGTACAAAACCCATAGAAAATTATATAAGCCACTCTACACAAACTTTAACATATGTCAAAGGAAAGCAAGACTGTATGTCACAAAGCTGCAACATCTCAACTAAGTGTCCAGTTCAACACACATTAAATATTTTCCTTGAACTTCCAACTGGCAAATTCCTTCAATGTTTGTAGGTTACATCATGAAAGAGAAAAGAAAGCAAGAATTAAGTTGCAACTGCTTATGAAAAGTCTGACTGGACTTTAGATTTTGATCACTTTGGTCTCGTGTCCAGTCAGCCAATAGGGAAAACTCGAACAATTAGCAGCCCAGGGAAGCTCATCTTCATAGAAGATGATGAATGAAAATGTGTAGCAGTCTGGGAGAACAAATGTAAAAGGGCATTTTGTTCATAGAAATAAATCATAATAATATAATTTTAACAGGTACTGGAAGCTATAAAAAATAATAGCTGATTATTGAAATTGATGTAACTTTTTTATTTACAGAAATTTAAAGGACATTTATTTGCAATCTGCAATCAATATTTTTCTGTGTCCATCAGCATGATTTTCTTTGTGGTATAGGCATTCATTGATTAAAAATATGAATATGAATTGGTTTCTTTTCTTTTTAATTAAAATTTGACAGCGCGAGTCTTACAAATTGTCTCCCTCAATTAATTGGGAAAAGCATAAATAAATAACACAAAATTCTATTGAAAATGTTTACTTTAATGTTTATTTTACATCCATGTGTCTTAGAAATCTCACAAACGAAACCAGAGAGCTGCAAAATCTATAGGTAACATTTAGTAGTAGGTCAACTTATTTAGCAAAACATACTTAATCTTTAGACCTCAAGTCACCTAGATAGACATTATTTCATGACTTCTGGCTTTGCTAAGCAAAATACAAATTCAGTTGATAAAATTACTACCATACTTCTATGTCAGCATAATTTATATTACTGGAGAAAGCAAAGCAAATTAATTGTTTTTACCTTATGGCATAGTTGGAGTACAGTGGGTGTTTTCTATTGGCACTTCTTTCGTTAGCAACATAATTTTACAGTTTTAGTTAATGGTCATTCTACAAGAGATTAGTTGTTTTGAAAGAACTTCCAATCAAAATTTCACAATGCAGACATTATTAGCATACCTGATAAGAATTCTTATTTTGTTACTCATGAATTTTAAAAGAGGATAGAACAATAGAAAAGTTTTATATATTGTGAACATTTACAATGAGATATATATATGTGAAAAATATATTTATTAATAAGTATACATATATATTCTAAATTTATATATATATTGTCATATTGATAAGTATTTAGGTTGTTTCTAGAATTTGTTTTTATAAAGAATGCTGTAATACATTTGTATGTGTGTAGTAAAACTATAGAACAATTGATGGGAAAGTCATATGCCAGATTATGAATAGTGGTCCTCTCAGGAATAGTGAAATGTGATGAAAAAAGTCACATAGTTTCTTTGACCTTGAGTAATAAAAAGAATCCATCTTATAAAACCATACCTGTCAAATGTGACAGTATGAAACATTCCCTGTAGCATATTACTCAAGTTATTTTCTCTTATATTTTAAATATTTCTAAAATTAAAAAACAAAGATAAAAAGAAGATATAATAATTGTACTCGCCATCAAAATGGTATTGACTGATTAACACTATGGTGCTCAAATGGTGGGAGCGATTACTAGGGAATTGGGGGGTGAGGGGTAAATCCGCATCTGAGTGACATGGTGGGCACTGTGGAGGGGTGGGATATGCTTGAAAAGTAGTTGGGGAGCGGGATTAGGGGTCTCAATAGGGGAAAGGAATTCCTCTAAAACTGATTCATGTGATTAACTGTACACCTCGGTAAATTCACTGAAAATCATTTAATTGTACACTTAAAATGGAGTGTTGGTTGTACGTAGATACAGTTGGCGCACTATGTATGTACTCTCTGGACTACTTTGACAGAGTAGGTTTTTGAATGTAACAAGATAAGTCAACTTGAGTGGTAATACATTTTGGGAAATCAGCTCACTACAAATTGTG
>CAUYRT010087807.1:0-62014 GCA_963574885.1 Lepilemur ruficaudatus | reverse complement strand
GTCTTTATTTTCTTTTTCTTTTTTTTACACATACAACTCACATTTTTCTGAACCTTATTTTCTTAACCTCTCAGCAACTTTAGAAACCCACTTCCTACTTTTCAAACCACTGTGTTTCCCCTATTTTCCAATACCAAATTCTTGCCCCTGCTGTCCCCTGGTTTCTCTCCTTCCCTGGACCCTATTATAGTCTATTCTTTCTCCACCTGTTTCTTCTTTGCCCACTTCTTATGCCCCCCTGGGAAGTCCCAGTACCTCTCCTAGTTTTCATGGCCATCTATTTGTAGCTGACTCTTAGATCTTCACCCCCTGTCTAGACCTCCATTTTTTCCTACACTCCAAACCTATAGAACTGACTTCTCCACTTCAATGTCTCCCAAGAACCCCCAAGAATTGAATAAAATTCAATGTGTTCAAATCTGTATTCCTCTTCTCAACCATGGCCCAACTACTCCTCCTTCCGTGTTCCCTGTCTCAAGGATGGCAGCAATATTAAACCAGAAACCTGTGCTATGTCCTTGACTTCTTACTCTGTTACTCTCCACATCCGTTGGGTCACCAAGTTCAGTCAATTCTATCTCCCGAATATCCTTTTCTCTCCATCTCCACGTCACCAATAGTGACTAAACTGGCACCAACTCCCCATCTCTCAACCAGTCATTCCATCCCCCGACTTGCCCCTTTCTCACTCCTATTTAGATTGCAGCAGGAGTAATTTCCAACCATGCAAATCAGATCAGTTGGCTTTTCTGCTTGAAACTGTTCCCTGGCTCTCAGATGCAGTTCAAATAACACGACCTCCATGTCCCTGCACTATCCGGCCATGCCTGTTCCCAGACTCCTCTCACACGTCTTTTCTTTGGCACTGCTTACTGGAGTTCCCCGCACAACCAGGCTCATACTTGCTTCTTGGCTTTCACACATCCCATAGTCACTGCAGGGACATTTCCTGCTTCACCTGGTCCACTCCTACTCATCCTACTTCTCCTGACCCAAATGTCCTTTCCTCAAGGAGCCATTGTCTGATCCCAAAACTGTATCAGGTTTCTTCCTAGCTATGTGCTCCTATAATACACTTTGCTTACATTGGGTTGAAACACGTGAAATTGCCTAGTTGTAAGTCAATAATAGTCAAGTAAAAGAAAACTCATATATTTCAAGCTAATACTTGACCTGCTAGACTCTAAATTTCCTGAGGATAGGAACCTGGTCTATCTTGTACACTGCTTTACACAGTTCCTGGCACAGAGTAAATACTCAATGGATATTTGTTAAATAAATGAATGAATGAATGAACAAATAATTAACCAAATTTTCTTGAAATGAGTTATCATTTTAATTGGCCTAATTGAAGCTATAACAATTTTCTTTTTAATACTGACATATTTTTTTCTGTTGTACAAGGACTTGCCTACTCTAGTTTGATTAAATGCTGAATAAATATATACTGAGTTTTTATCAGAGTACAGTTATGTGAACCAATAAGCAGTATCTTGGTCTACAGGGCACAAACCTGAGTTAATTTTATAAAGATCACCACTCTTCATGAGTGTGAAAGAAGGCAAAGAATCCAGGAAAAACTGGACTCAAAAACTTGAATAAACTCTAAAATTGTTTAGCTCCTATGGAAAGTCTTATAGTGACACCTTTGAAAATGTGACTCCTGAGGTTCTACTTTGAAAAAGACCTTCAGAATGGGGTATTTTCAATAAGATCATTCAACAGGCCTATCACTTTGAATATTGGATAGCCTCTCAGAAGACGAATATGGGCATGCTAGCACTTTGCTAATTCCCATTAACTACGGCCATCCTTAGAGAATTGCTGCATTAATGAGGAAGCCATTGCCTATGCAGCGCCTGCAAACAGAGGAGTTTGTCTTTGCTTCAGTTCTTCTGACAAGTGTAGTTGTGCTTTAATTATTTATGATCATACACCACAGCAGAGGCGCACTCACGAATATTTTGTATGAGTAATGAAATTTTAGTAATAAGAGACTTCACTCCATCTTGCTGCTGTTAAAGCTTACAGAGGAACAGGATAAGAATTTAAGGTTTTTGTAGATTAGTCAACTAGGAATTAGCAGGATTCCCTAGGATAGAGTTCTAAATAATACAATGAAAATAAATATCTACCAGTACGATTCTTATTTTTTTCAAGCTCTTTAACAGCCCTCTGAAGACCCTAGATGAACCAAAAGGAAAATGATAAGAAATGAAGCAGCTAATGATAACAATAATTACGATAATAATATTGCTTATATAACTTTTTATGGATGTATCTACACAAACATGTGAGATGGATATTGAGACAATTTCTAAATAATTCAGAACAAATAGCTTACAAGTGCGGGCAGAGAGAGGCTGGGAAGAAGACAGTTCATTTGGTCAGAATCCTCCAGCCTACATTGGTCAAATTTGCTGAATGATTTATCATATCACTCCTTAAAATTTCCAATGCTACTCTTTAATTCCAATCCTACACATAACTTTCTTTTGACTAGGGCCAAGTTTAATCTCGCTAAGAATAAACTTAGAGAGAAGAATACAAAGAATAAACTTCTTTTTGTTCAGCAGAGTGAGATCCGGCTTAGACTATTTGCAACATCTTTCCCAGCCCTGGTGTTTCTCATTCTATGACATTCCTGATCATAGATTTATTGTCACTTATTCCTTCAATAATAACCTATTGAGCAGCACCTACCATATCATAAGGACCAAGGAGAAGTGCATTCACAAAGCCTAAAGACAATATTAAGTGATCCCCACCATGACCGTCTTCACCTCCAATCTTCAACCCTTCCACCTCGCACACAAACACAAACATACACCTTGTTTTGTTTGTCATTTGTTTTTAATCAGGATCATAGAAAAATATAAAAGAGTATATAGATTGTTTTCCGGCCCAAGGAGACTTGAAGCATAAGGTATGATGTATGTTCCTCCCTTTTTTAAAGCTTTATTAGAGGTACAGTTAACAGATAAAAATTGTATTTATTTAAGGCTTACAACTTGATGTTTTGACTTACATATACTTGTGAAAGGATCACCACAATCAAGTTGACATATCCATCAGCTTACATACCTACTATTTTCTTTCTTTCTTTTTTTGTGTGTGTTACGAGAATGCTTACGTTCTACCCTCTTCACAAATTTCAAGTATACAATACAGTGACCATGCTATACGTCACATCTCCAGGATTTATCCACTTTGCACACCTGAAACTTTGTGCTCCTTGACCACTGCTTCCCATCCCCCCTCCTCCCTGCCCCTGGCAACTACCATTCTACTCTCTGCTTCCATGGATTAAGCCTTTTTTTAGATTCCACATATGGGTGAGATCATGCCATATTTGTCTTTCTGTGCCTGGCTTATTTCACTTAGCATAATGTCCTTCGGGTCCAACCATGCCGTTGCCTTTTTTTCTAAAGCCAAATTTTATTCCATTTTATATCTGTACCACATTGTCTTTATCCATACATCTATTGACAGACATTTAGGTTGTTTCCATATCCTGGCTATTCTGAATATGCTGCAATGAACGTGGGAGAGCAGCTATTTCTTTGGATCCTCATTTCATTTCCTTTGGATATACAGCCAGAGGTGGGATTGCTGGATCACATGGTAGTTCTATTATGATCCTCCCTTTTTCCTCGGTCCTCTTAGGGAGGCTTACTGACCTTGGCCTCCAGAGTTACTGTATTCCTCTGGGTTTCTCATCTAGCACCAGGCCCACACGTAGCCTGCTGTTCGTACCCAGCTAAATACAAGGCATGTGAGAGCAGGGGGCTCCTATTACTCAACAACTAGAAGGGAAATGAAACTACTGACAAAGGCTATGGGCATTCCACACCCACGTGCTACTCACTAACCTTGAAGAACAAAAAGTGAGCCAGAAACATCACAGGGTAATAAGATGGCATAAAATGGCTGCATCGAGTAATCTTCAGTAGCTAGTGAGAGTGGCCATGTTGAGCTGCCCAAATAGAAGAACAAACAACAATTCAGCTTGGGCAATAAAATGAATGGAAGATACAGAGTAGGAAAAAGACACTGTAAATGACTGGATCGGCTAGTCTGAGTTCTTCAGTTGAATCATAGCCTTAGCCAACCACACTAAAACAAAAGGAGAAAGAAGAACGGATCTGAGAAAAAAATCACTGCCTTAAGGATATGTGTTCAGCCTTCACACTGCTGCTGAGCCCAAACTTCAAATAAATAATTATATATTAATAAGAGGTTTTATAATTTTTTCTTTTGCTGGAAAATTGTATGTGAGACTCCTTAATCTTAAGTATAAAGGAATTTAGGGCTTGAGTCAACACTTCAATATTTCGTCTTTCTTGTAACATCAAATATCCTCAATAATATTTTTAAAAAAACATTGGTAATTTGAAAAATGATTGTATTCAACCATTCGACAAATATCTATTGAATGCCTATTATGAATCGGACCCCGTTCTTAAGTGTGGACTATGCGGCAGGGACAAAATAGACGTGGTCCCTGACCTAATGAAGCTCGGTCTGTGGGGGAGACAGGCAATAAACAAAATAAATAAATACAGAGTTGCAATTTGTGAAAAAACAAACCTGGGTTTTCTGAGACAGCCTAATGGTGACAGGGGTAGGGAGCATCTAATTAAGGAAAGATTTCCCTGAGGAAGTGACAGTTGATCTGAAACCTAAGGGATGAGAGGGAGTTCGTAGGGGATGCATAATTAGGGCACATGCCAGCTACCAACCATGCTGGCATTGGAATAGGCTCGACATATGGAGAGAACTTCCTGTGCCTGCACGTGGAGATTTACATTTTCAAAAAGTTGCTTTGTTTATAAAAATTAAATGAATGCTTGGAGATTTTCAGGCAGAAACAGACTGATGAGGTGAGAATAACTCTGGTTAAACCTGAATAGCCTGGTTTGTTGTTGAGTTCAAAAAACTCATCTCTGAGTAGTAAAATGCCTGCCTCTAGATATTTGTCTTCTTTTCATGCTCAGTTTTAAAAATTATATCTAAAGAGCTCCAATGACACTTTCTATAGCCGTCTTTAGTAGTTTACTCCAATACTGAACTACCCTCGGTGCTAATGTTTCTTCATAGCACACTCATCGTGCTTTCTTTTTGTTTGTGTCTTCAGTAAGACTATATGGGGGCGTGTACACACATATTGACATAGCAACGTCTAATCGCCACTGTCCGCGTAACAGTCTTTTGTATAATTCTGAAGACTGTTAGCAAACTTTCCTTCTCTTTTCTCTAGGACATACCATAATATAGGTCATTATGAGTGTAGATAATTATTCTGGAGTATTTGTGCAGCTTCTATTCTAGTCTTAATTAGTAGGGAATCAGCATTTTGTACACACACACACACCCCACAAAAAAGAAAAAAACCAAACACTGGACCAAGAAAACAAAACAATGAGATTGTTAATAGGCAATGAGTTACAGTTTAACCTGTGAAATGGGGCACAAACCAATTGTCCCCTTCCAAATATCCCCATAGAAAAGCCATCTAGCGCTACAAAGTCTTAGTGTTCCTCCTTGATCACTTCCCAAGGCTGTTTTCACATTGCTTTTCTCCCCCTCTGGCCTAGTGCCACACTTGCATTACCAGGGTTACTCATTTATATTACTAACCTAAACCTTTTGGTAATGTCTTTTCTCTCTTCTTATGAATTACCACCACATGCACTCGACATTAATATTTTCCTCCTACATTTATTCATTAGCACTGCAAAGACTCTCTCATTTAAAATCAAATTCTTTACCTGAAAAATAGTAAATAGAGCAGAGGTGTTCCTGAAAGGCAATATTGCTTTTATATAATTATATAATTGTATGCATATTGTGTTTGTAATTTTCCTGTATTTATGTGCCTGTTCAATTTCCATCTTGTTTCTCTATCACCATATGTATGCAACGTGCTTATGCATGTGTCAAAACAACACAACATATAAACTCAGAACAGGTTCAATGAACTGTTTCAGCTGCTTTTTCTTCTCATTTCCTTCTACTCGCTTCAGGAATCCTTGGGCTTTGACAGTGGGAATTGCAAAACCCTCAGGGCAAGTCCCTTTGTGGCTCATTCTGCATCTTATTTAGTGCTGGTATCCAGAGGCTATAAGTAATTCTGAACAGGCCAGTGTCACAGCTAGCTCAGGTGACTCGCAGACATCATTCAAACGTGCCGATATTCTCCCTAACTTCGCTGGAATCACGTGTCAGTCATCAAGGACTAGCATGGCAGGGAGGGCAGTTCAGCAGCACCGGAGTTCAGTCCCAAGCGCCCGCACCTGGATATCAAAATGTGACCAAATTTGGGGCTCGGTGAACGACTCTCCATTCTCCACTCAGAACAAAAGAAAAGGCTTCAAGTGCAGCAGGATGGATTCAAGTTAAGCACAAAGATAAATCCCCAGAGAAACATGGGTTGGTGAACACTGGAATATGTTACCAAAGGAAGCAGGCAACTATGTTTTCCTTAGTGACTTTTTATTTGTTTTTTTTAAGTCCATTTTCTCCAACACCCAGAGACAAACGGTCCTGCTCAAACCCAAGGAAACATATGTGATGGCCTTTGATGTATACCTGGCATCTCAGGTCTCTCTTACATGTCACTTTTTTCTTTGGAGAGGCCTTTCCCTCCCATCCATTCTAATTAGATCTGCCCTCTTTGTCTTTCTCTTATTACCCTGTTATTTTCCTTTCTATCTCTTATAACAACTTGTAATTATACATTTATTGACTTGGTTTTTCTTTGGAGAGCCAGTTGTTAAGCATTTGCCAGCACACCACTGCTCCTAATCATCCTTCCTGCTTCTCTCTTTGCTCCCACATAGCAGCCAAATGGATCCTCTAAACACTCGAATCAGCTCAAGCCGGCTCCCTGCTCAGAAACTCCCAGTGGTTTCCCACCTCACTCCGTTAGAAACCAAAATTCTTACCATGCCCAAAACATCCCCATAGGATCCCCCAAGCCCCACTCTCCTGTGTTTGTCTGACCCTGTCCTTTTTCCCCTATGGCTCACTCTATTCCAGCCACACTGTGGCTCTGCTGGTCCTCAAATGTCCGTCTGGGCAGGCTCCTCTTCGGGGTCACTGCATTTGTTTCTCCCAGACAGAAGCATGGTGCCTCCCTCACTTTGTGCACTTCCTCTTTTCCATGCCTGTCCCCTGGTCAGAGTCACCTTCTCTGAGTCTTCTGTACAAAGCAGCACCCCACCACCATCCCACTCTCCACTCCCTTATTTTTCCTATAGCAGGTACCGTTGGTTTACATATTGATCCATTTCTCACCTCTCCTGCCCTCTGCAAACTACCTTAGCTTCGTTCCTTTGCTGACTGACTGCCAGAGAGGTTTAATGGGAGTCGCGATGTGCTCAAGATTGGAAGGAAGAAAGAATAGAGAGGCCAGCTCTTCTCTCTCTCTCTGTCCCCCTCTCTCTCTCTCTCTCTCTCTCTGTCCCCGCACACAGCCCACCCCACTTTCAGGTGGCATTGCCAGCAGTGATCCAGTCTCCCCCATGACTTCAGACTCCCACGAATAACTTCTCCCCCAGTGGTCCCAGGCTCTGGCTCCTGGGCTCTGGTAATATCACCTCCTCCTGTCATTCCCTAGCCCTAAAGACGAGGGCAGCTAAACTTGGGATTGATGCCCAGTTGCCTCTAAGGCTCTTCAACACTTCTAAAATATTTGAAATACACTTCTCATATTAAATTCCCTGTTTTGAAACACCTAGACTGTGTTCAGTTTCCCTGATGAGCACTTAATGACACCCCCATCTACCTCCCTCACTAAGCCAAGGGAGAGTGGTAACTAGTTACTCATCTGCACCAGCAACTCTTGCTCCCACTTTTTGTGGGGATTGCTGCACTTCCTTAGAGGGGCCTTTTCCTCCTGGCCATTCTAATTAGATTTCCCCTCTTTGTCTTTCTCTGCTCCCTGGTGATTTTCATTGCCACTCTCATAACAACTTGCAGTTACACATTTATTTACTTGTTTATTTGCATAAACAACTAGACAGAATAAGGATCTCATCTCTCATTCAATACATGCTACCATGTTCAATCCACAAGAGATGAACTAGAAATATTTTTTTACATTAAGTAGAAAAATGATTTTGGACTGGATTTCTCATTGTAACAATCACAATACTTTGGACCCAGTAAAGTTCTCAGTAAATATTTGTAGAGTTGATTAGTATATTTGGCTTTCTCTGAAAAATTTACCAGGACTGCCATTATACCAAGATTTTCCATAAATCCTGGGGGAATCTATCTTTAATGGTATTCTCCATATACGTGCATATTCGTTTATACATTTTTGCATATTACCATCAAAGAGCCTTCCTTCTCAGTACGTAATATTAAAGCAAGTAAAGCAAAGGTATTCACATGATTTAGGTATGTTCACTTGCCCACTGTGGCAAAAATGAAGAGAGACCTCAACATGGAACTGTGCTCAAACACTAAGGTTTTTCTTCTCAGAGTTTTTTGTTGCTGTCGTTTTTGGTTTTGTTGCATTGCTTTAGTTTTGGGGTTCTTTTTTTTTGTAATTTCATATTTTTTTTTCTCTTATCTAAAGTGGCCTAAGCTATCAAAAAGTAAGATCAAATTTGTGCTTGACAATTTCCTTTTTGTTGTAAACAGTTACCATGTTTGGGTTGTGTTATGGATTTTCCACGGTGTCAATTGGTCTTTGTAATGCCCTAAGCTCTGTTCTTGCTGCTAAAGTAAAGAGAAAGCCTCGACGAACACAGGGAAGTCTATCATGCATCACTTTTTTTAACTTTCCAATTTCTATTTGCTTCTTTATTCTCCATACTTCTCTGTCCTCTCTTTTGTTTAAAATCTCATTTAGCATTCTCTTGAGGGGAGAACACGAGATTACAATCTAACGATTGTAATGAGAATGGGTTAAGTTGGTGCCGTTTCCCATTTTCATTACAATCTTGGTGGCAAGAATAATGTAACAGAATTTTTAATGCCTCATATATTACATGAACATTTTCCCGTGAGCTCCTGTTCCTTTTCTGCGGACAGCACTGTGGCTGTGTGCTGTAGGACTTTGATCTTTTTATATTCTGCATTATAATCAATTGGCCATTTCACCCCTTCCCCAAAGATTACAGTCAAACAAGTGAAAAATATTTTGATCTATAGCATACCACTGCATCTCATGACTATAAAATCCTATCACCTGCAGACCGGTACCTGCAAAATGCATGGAGCCAGTGATTCAAATTGGACAGAAGGCACAATCTGGGCGTTCTTACAGCCAGGCACTTCTCTGAAAGGCACTCTGGGAATACAAGTTTTGTGATTTACAGCATAAATATACAGAGTTTGTTCATTTAAATATCCGGAGTTCTTGAGGAATTAGACTGTGAACACTAAGATGCTCACCCTTGAAATGGAAAGCCTCAAAGATCCATGTTACTCCAAGTGCAGTCCTCTGACCAGCAAGCAGCATAAGCATCACCTGCAGAAAAATGCAGCATCGCAGGCCTCAGCCAGCCTGGATTGCCTTGATTAGAGACTAGATTTTGACAAGACCCTTAGTGATTGGTCTGCACTGCAGAGAAAGCCTGCTTAGAAATTCTTACAGGCTGTACTTCGTACAGAATTTCAAAAGTAGCTCCCTCTCCCTGGATGAGCCCTGGTGTTTGCTGTAGGCCCCCAGTGCAGGGTGGGGCCCCAGAATCCCAGAACACTCCCACCTGGCTTCCCAGAATCTCTCCGTGATGTCATCTCCACTTTACCTTTTAATGGCCCTTTGCTTATCATTACCAGCCTTCCTGGGTTCCACTTTTGAAGGGACTAAAACCTTTTGACAAACTACTTCTCAAAAGGCCTTTCAAGCAGAAATAGCTCCATCCAACTCTTAGCTCTGCCGGTATTGCCATGAAGAGAGTTATCCATCTTCTCTGTGCCTCAGTTTCTTTATTTATAGACTGGAGATAATAGTATTTATGACATTAGTAATAGAGTAAGAAAAAACTGCTGTCATAAACAGACCCCCAAAACACAATGGGTCCAACTGGATAGAAATGTCCTCATCTCATGGAGTAACCCACATTGGGGGTCGGCTGGGCTACCCCACTCTTTCGGAAAGTGTGATTTTTCCCAACACATTTTTCCATGATTCCCTAGGACATCATCTGTGTCTGCATGGCTCAAGCTTCCCTGCAGCAGGCAGAAAGAGACAGGGTCTTTGCAATGGCCCCTGCCCAACTGATCCTCTGTTGGATGCCTGCTCCAGGTCTGTGACTGCGGAAGCAGGCTGGGTGTCTGCGTGGACCACAGCAGTCCTGTCCACACGCACCCGGCAGGGTTATTTCAGGAGTGAAAGGAATTATGGAGATAAATTGTATAGCACACTGCCTGGCACCACACACATTAGGTACTCTATAATGGTAGCTATTATTCTTATCATCTTATTATTAACACCCTGGTAAGTCTTCCTCTTGTCATTTTTCAAGGCTGTTCAAAACTTCAACTTATGCAATAGAAAGTGAATGAATTTCAATCCATCCTCCTAAAGGTTCCGTAGATCTCTAGACCAAACCACAGTGGCTTAAAGTCAAGTTTGTGTGACATTGCCACCCACTTGGACACAGCCCAGTTTTCAGAGAGGTTAATAAGCAACTCTTGCATCCATCCATACCACATCTGTCCTCTGTACCTGTATGTCTGCAGTTGAAGCAGGGTCTGATACAGAGATTTAAGTGCTCATGGTTCATCACTGGAGGGACAGATCTTCAGAGAAAGGGTGTGAGGAAATCTGACCTCATAGGGAGCTCTGGAGCAAGAGCAGGAACAGGGGCAGGACTTGCACTATAAAATATGTCCCCTTTATACTGCTGTCCCAGTCAATCTATGGCCACAGGCTGCATGAGGGTCGGGGCACTTTCACCAGCCAACTCTGCAGCAGCCCATCAAAGGGGGCGCATGCAGGGCCCAACAGCAACCATTTTCTACGGATATTTGCTGCTTACTTTTAACATATTCAAGAAACAAAGTGCTAGGGCAAATCAGAGTAGGAAAAACCTTATCTAGGTGGGTAGATCAGAGAAGGTTTTAGTCTCATGGTCACAGACTAAACCACTAACTCCAGCCATCACTTGGACACAGGGGGATTACAAAAAACATGATTCACTCAATGTAATTTTTCACTACTACTACAAAAATGATTCCTACTTCAAGCAAAAAAAAAAGAAAAAAAAGTTTTCTGCAAATAGGCATCTAAGCTACTTATTATTTAACCTGTTAACACAGTACTACTCTTAACACTAATTGCATGACTCCAAAGAAGAATATGGGTTGATCCTGGCCAGGCACAGTAGCTTACACCTGTCATCCCAGCTACTCAGGAGGTTGAGGCAAGAGGATCGCTTGAGCCCAGGAGTCTGAGACTGCAGTGAGCTATGATCATGCCATTGTACTCCAGCCTGGGGAACAGAGCAAGGCCCTGTCTATAAAACAAACAAATAAACAAATAAATAAATAAAAAATAAGAGAATATGAGTTATGAGTTGATCCAAATCACCACCTTTAATAGGTCTTCAGGTAAACCAATCAGAGAAAGATTCTTTGGGAATGATTCAAAGTGCTCTTAATCACTGCCAAATGTCCCATTTCCTTTATAGCATATTTTATATCCAAACCTATTTCTCCCTTCCCCGTACCCTTGTTCAAGATCTTATCATATCACACCTGAATCACAGCCCATAGTATAGTCTCACCTGCCCCTAACTCTGCCACCCATCCCAAGCACTAGCTCCACCTCGAATCAGCCTGACTTTGGACCCTGGTCCTAGTTCCTAGGCTTTGTCTCTTTCTTTGTGTGCAAGACACCATATGCCCAGTTCCAGAAACTAGATCAACATTTTTCTCCACTGTCTGACTTTCTGTTTTAGCTCCCAGCCTGATGCCCCAGGTCCCCTGGGACTGGGTCCTTGTACCCCTGAGCCTATTCAGAGATTTGCTTGATCACCAGTCCTGTGACTTCCTGCTGTTTAGTGACAGATTCCCTGGGCCACCTGCCGCCTGCCTACCCACCTGCCTGCCTGCATCTGCACCTATTGTCTACTGCCAGACAGCTCTCCTCCCTGCGGACGGGAAAGAACAGATGGAATATTCTTGACAAAGTGGTGTAAAGAGAGAAAATGCCAGCTAAACTGCTATAGAAAATGAGGGTTAAACTCCTTTATTAGAAAATGGGGAGGATTGCTAAAGACAGAGGCCAAGGAAATGGGGAGGCTGTGGGCACTCGTTCGCGATGGCTGTTGTCAGTGGGATTGGCAGAGCTTGTGTCCTGGAGTCAGACCTGACACACATCTCAGCCCACCACTCACTACCATCTAAGAGAGGACAAAGATGTCACCAAATCAGGCTTGGTTCCCCATCTATAAAGTAAGAGTAACATCACCCCCACAGAACTGCTATTATTCTTGCTGAGATAAAAAGAGATACTGCATGTAAAGTCTCTTACAATAGTTCCCTAAGCATTGGCCTGATATACAAGAAATAATATTAATATGCATCAATTCTAGAGGAAAATATACATGTAGGGTAGATTTTGTTTGGGCAGAAGGAACGTCATGTATTTAGAATAGAAGCCTAAGCTAGATGATTCACCTTGTAAAGGATCAATAAATTCAGAAAATGTGAAAGCAACAGGAATCAGCGAGGTAAAAACCAGAGCTGAAATTTGAGTCCGGAGCAGAAAGAAGAGCTCAAGAATGGCAGCCCTGGGATCGAGAGTGTCAGGGTAGGGTGTGCAAGAGAGCTGGAATTGAACCAGAAAGGCTGGATGGAGAGCGGGAGGGAGTGGGACCCTGGCTGCGGTCTAGGGAATAAACACACCATAAAATGCCCCCAAGGCAACAGAGAGAGCTAAGAGAGAAAAAAGGAAAGGGGAATCGAAGACTATGGCACATTTTATTGGCAGGGCAGTGAATGGAGGGAGCTACGACAAAGTATTCGGAGCAACTCGGAGAGGGAGAACGTCGGGAAGTCCATAGAGGGAGAGGTAAACGAGCAGTCAGCTGTGACAGAGAGAAGAGGCAATGAAGAAACATCATAATATATAATGCTATTGCAAAACAACAGCGGGGAATAGGGAATTGATAGAGAAGCAATAAATACCAGCAATGAGGGAACTAAATACCATTAAAATGCACAATAGTTAATAACAATGAAGCTGAAGTCAGAGGAAGTAATTAATAAATTAACAAATAATACCATAAAGTTTAAAATGAATAAAGAAAACAACAAGGTGGTAAGTATGGCTGTTAGTGAGAGAAGGGCAGGGTTGCCTGTAGGGAAGACGAGAGAGGATGATTCAGCTGCATTGCAGAAGGTTCTGAGGAGCTAATAGGAAGAGAGGACAGAATCCACCCAGCTGCAAGAGAATGGCTGGAAGGGCAGGGTGCAGCTAGTCACTCTCAGCTCTCCCCACCAGGCTCCTGTCCCCAGAGCTCCTCACCCACCACTGTCATAAATAAAAATGGCCTCAGGGATGACTGCTTACATCATGCCAATAATGGTGCACACACACTTGAGCCTTCATTCTAAAGGTGGTCTCTAAAAATAGCTGCTAGGGAATTGTCCTAAAGATGTATGCCCTGGACGAGTTCACGGACCCCATTCTTGAAGTCAGCATCTTCTCCACTCCCAAGCCCCGCTCTCAACCTCAATACACCTTTCTGAGTGGTGTTGCGAGTCAGTAGTGATCCCCAAGTAAAGATGGGGGACTCCCAGTGGCTACATCGACCCTCATCAGTGGCAACCTCAGCTGCAGACCTGAAGGCCGCAGTCATTATGAGAGCGCCTCAGCCTAAGGACAGCTTCTACCCATGTGGTTTGTTTTCAATATTTCTCTTTTTCCAATATAATTATGATATTTGAGGGCTGCATTTCTTTTCCAAAGCACAGGTCAAGACTTTAATATTCTCTACTCCAGGGAACACCTACAAAGCAAGAGGAAAAAACAATAACAAAAGATGAAGATTTATTTTGCTCTCACAAACCAGATGAGAGCAAAAACTTCAACCAAGCTGGAGAGATGGACGGTGCAAGCAATGGAAGCTGGTTAGGCAGGGTTTAATAGGCCCGTTCTGCCTTTTCTTTTAAGAAGTTTGTCTCTTCCCCATTTCTGTGTGGTGTCAGGTTGTTAATCTTGTGGCATTTGCCCAGAGATAAGTTTCCAGAAGGCAGGATCAATCTCTCGCCCTTTGCCTGCCACACGGCACCTCCTGTTTGCTTTTCCGCATTGTTTTCCCTGCTCTCCTCCCCTCCAGGCCCGGCATCTCCTATTTAACCAGGATTTAATGGCTGAGACTATGGGGTTGGTATATCATGGACTTAGCCGCTCCAGTTCTCCAAAACAACTTCAAACGGATGGACAGTTCCTGAGCAACCATTCCCAACTCGCCATTCAACAGTAAGAACAATAAGAAATCAGACCCAGAAAAGAAACAGCTGGTACACATTACAGATAACTCTAGGGTTAGTAAGGAAAGGATAAAAAGTAGGATACAGAAGAAAAGGGAAATGAAAGGAATAGTTGGCATGAAGAGGAGGGAAAGGGAAGAAAATGAAAAGGAAAGGAAAGGAAAAAGAGAAACGGGGAAAAAAATGACACACTGAGAGTTTCCAAAGAATGGGATACTAAGAATACCAAGATAATACAATTTTTACATTAGCATAAAAAGAATATTAATTGATCATCCATTCAATTAGAACTTGAATATGTTTAATTTACCCAAATCAAGTAATTCTTATTGTGTGAGATGCATAATATATAAGGGAATATCAGTTGCATTCACTAGCAATAAATATGAAAGGATATTTTCCTTGAATCTACTGCTGCAAAACAAACATAGCCTATCTCTCTTACAGAAAATAAATAATTGTTTTGGAGTCCATTAGGCTGAGGCAGCTCTAAAGCCCTGGGTTCCTACATAAGCAAACCAAAACCGAACTCAGTGTCAGCCTGCTCTGGGACAGTCAGAAACCACCAACCAGCCCCCAACTCAGGACTTTCCACTGGAATGAATTCTTTGCCTTGCTTCCATATTCACCCTATAAAAGCTGTCCCCTGTGCCTATTTGGTGAAACTTCTAACTGCTTACAGTTTGGAGCAACCTGATTCGTGAATTGCTATCTGCTCAAATGAACTCTTTAAAGTTTCAATGTGCCTTAGTTTATCTTTTAACGAGAACTATCCTGAAAAGAATGGAAGTCCAAGGGTGTAAGTTACAGCTCATCCTTTCTGACTTTTGTTCTGGGACTGGCACATGGGGTCTACTGCACAGGATTGAACACAGTGCATTGATCATGTCTTACCAATGATCATAATAATCAACATCAAGTCTGAAGGCAGTTAACAGGCAGATGGGGTGAATTTTTCACTTCGGAATCTAAATTATTTGCTATTGGATAAGCAATTTGTTTTTACTGGATTGAACATGAATTAAATTGATTCTAACTACTTTAAGTTTGATATAATTGATATGCTATTGTATTGTCTTTTAATGTTAGATTGCTTGCATGTGCTGTATTTGACTTGTATGTAGGTATAAAGAAGTCCATTTCCTGATCTTTTTTCATGAAAAAGAAACCCATTTTGAACAATTTTACAATGAAATATGCCCTTAAGTGAATAAAAAACAGTAATAGAGGGAAAAAACATGACAATAATGTCTTTCTCATTAAGGACTTTAATAATGGCCTCTGCCCTCTGCACTATTCCTTCTAGGAAGACATTTAACAAGAGAGGCAATGAAGCAATGAAGTGTATAACCTCAATATGGGCTGCATAACTGTAGTATCATCGTTAAATGTTCATATAAAAGAGTGCAACGATCTGAGTAGTCACACAACATGCAGATGGACTATGGACTTGGTCACATGGGTGAAAACACAGTCCGACTTCACTGGAGCACGGCTCACTCTTCTTCAGTCTCTGACACCTATTCGAACACCTCAGGTGCTAGAATAGGAAGAGGCTGGAGTCCAGTTCTACTCCCGCCACTGAGTTGTTTTGTAATCTGGAGAAGTCTCCTTCTATCTCCAGCCCACCTGTGAAACACAGAGTTGTGCACACCCCTCCACATCATGATTGTTTTAATGATAAAATGAGGAAAGAAAGAAGAAAGTACATCGAAACAACTGCAAACACCAGAGGTCTTTATGGTGAATTTGAGTCAGAGAACAGCAATGTCGGGAGAAAACGAGACCATCTAGTCTAGGCTGCTGATTTCATGGAGAAGCCTCTGAGGGTCGGACTCCGAGGTCAAACAGCTAGTTACCAATGAGCTGAGATGGACACCAGGTCTCCTGGCCCCCCAGTCTGCTCTCTTCACTATACCACTTACTTGCCTAAGCGTTAGTTGTCCTGTTTTGCCATTATTACACTATTAACCTATAATATCAGTGCTGTCTTCCAACATCAATATTATGACAGAATCACGCTAAACTATTCTAATTATGTCACTAATATTTCTTATAATGAACAGATGATATTTTAGAATGCCAAAAATGGTGATTTCCAGCATGCCGAGTGTCCTTATTTAAGTTCACACTGTGAAATATTAGCTAATACTTGTTGAGCACTTAACAGTGTGCCAGACTGTAATATGGGTTTCTCATGATCTCATAGTCCCCACAATGATCCTATGATGTCCACTATTTATGATCCTTCTTAAAGAGGAAGAAACGTCATGTGTTCATTCATGCACTCTGCTTGGTTTTATAGGGAGACTAAGCCCAGTAAACTCAGCCTCCTAGCCTCTGCCAGCCAGGGGCTTCTGGGTGTGGACAGCCAACGCTAGACACTGGCAGGACAGCGGGGCAGCAGCCAGGGAGGAGTCAGAGTATTTTACCTCCCCTGCCTTGGCAGCTCCCTCTCTCAAAGGGCCTGCTTCTCAGTGGTTCCAGCTCTTGCTGGACAGCCCCTACCTCCCTGAGTCCTCACTCCCACTGGATTCTGGTCCCTGTTAACACCATCTCTCCTCCTTTTGCTCCTCTAGTACCATCAGAGGTAGCAGCTTCCTGGTGTTGCAAATCTTGGTGCTGCCTCTCTATTTCCTATTTGACTTTTTAGCCCTTCCAACACCTTTGCACTTAGTTCCCCACATTAGATTCCCTCTGTTGAACTACCTGGCGTTTTCCTGATTGGAGCTGACTAATAAACTTAAGTAAGCAAGTGACTTAAAGTTAAACATAGACTGAATTTGAACTTGGGCTGCCCAACTGTGAAGTTTCTGCCCTTAATCTTGAAAGGCTACTATTCCCTACAGTGCCATGGATTAAGCCAGCGGTCTCTAAACTTTTTGTTAACTGCTTTGATTGTGCACCTTTATGAAGAAAAAGTAGGTAAGCATGGAACCCTGGCACGTGTATTTATTTATAAATTATATGTAAGTGGTACTACAACATCATATATTAAATATCAGTAAAGCTTAATTGTTTTCATTTTATATTTTTTGTTATGGTATTTTTCTCCATGCCAAAGGAAGCCATCATAATATTCAGGTTTTGAGTATAGTAGAAATATGCCTTGAATTCTTTATTGCTGTCATATAAATTCAGCCACTTTATTCAGAAGCAAAGAGACATTCTCTAGAATCGTACCATATTTCTCCTCCTTTCTTCATTTTCTCATCCTCTATCTCCTTGACCTCTAGAATGTGAACAGCAAAGCTAAGGAATGAAGCGCTAGGGAGGAAATCAGGAGAAAAGTGGGATGAGAAGTCTCCCAAATCCTTTTTATTCCCAGCTTAAAACCAGCTCACACTCTAGAAACAGTTAAGAATTATCAACATCTTTTTTATAACAGTATTACTGAGATATAATTCACATAACTATGTGAATTATATTAAATTATATTATATATAATTATATATTGAATATAATAAATATTATTGAATATAATAAATTATATTATATATTTATTCCTTGAAAGTACATAATTTAATGCTTTTTAGTACATTCACAGAGTTATGTAACCCTCAACACTAATTAATGATAGCACGTTTCCATCATCTGAAAAAGAAACCCACACCCACTGTCAGTCACTCCCATTTCCCCTCAGCCCCAGCCTCTCGCAACCACTAACCTACTCTCTGTCTCTATGGATTTGACAATTCTGAACATTTCATATAAATGAAATTACACAATCTATGGCCTTTTATGATTACTTCTTTTACTCTGCATAATATTTTCAAAGTTTATCCAAGGTGTAGCACACATCAATACTTCATTCCTTTTCATGGCCCAATAATATTCCATTGTATGGCTATACCACATTTGATTTATCCATTCATTGGTTGATAGATATTTGGGTTATTTTCACGTTTTGGCTTTTGTGGATGGTGTTGCTATGACCCGCCAAGTACAAGCTTTTGCATGGACATAGGCTTGCATTTCTCTTGAGTAGGAGTGGAATTACTGGGTCACACACGGTAACTGTATGTATAAATTTTTTTTTTTTGAGACAGAGTCTCACTCTGTTGCCCCCGCTAGAGTGCTGTGGCATCAGCCTAGCTCATGGCAACCTCAAACTCCTGGGCTCAAGCAATCCTTCTGCCTCAGCCTCCCGAGTGGCTGGGACTACAGACATGTGTCACCATGCCTGGCTAATTTTTTCTATTTTTAGTAGAGACAGGGTCTGGCTCTAGCTCAGGCTGGTCTTGAACTCCTGAGCTCCAACGATCCACCCGCCTCGGCCTCCCAGAGTGCTGGGATTACAGGTATGAGCCATCGCGCCCGGCCTGTATGTTTAAACATTTTAAACAAGTGCAAACTGTTTTCCAGAGTGGCTGTGCTATTTTACATTCCCACTAGCAGAAATATCTGAGGGCACCACCAATTTCTTCACATCCTTCCAATGCTTGCTCTTTTTGATTTTAGCCATCCTACCGGGTGTGACATGCTATTTCATAGTGGGTTTGATTTGCATTTCCCTAATTATTCAACATCTTTTAAAAATTAGTTATTTGATTAATATTAATAAAATAATTTATTAATACAAATTAAATATCAATATTTATTTTCAGTGAATGATAGATGGCCAATTTCATCTGCACACAGAAGAGCATTCCAGTGCTGTGATAAAATGCTTAAAAATTACAATATGAAAGCCAAGTAACCATTCCATTTAAAAATGTAAATGTAAATTTAGAAACCACAAATTTAAAATGCAATATGACTAGATATTATATATGATATGGCATATAACTGGATATGCAATTTAAACCTCCACCCCTGGTCTCCGCAACATCTTAAAGATTCTATGGACCTGCTGGTCTCTTAAAACAGGTTTTATGTTCTTAACCACCAATGCTAATTTAATTAATTAAGCCAGACATTTGATTAACATTTCCAGCTCATTCACCAAAACCTCTCTTATATGGGACTACATTTTAAAACACTATTTTTTCTCTGTTTTTGCCACTCGCCTTTAGTTGAAATTCAGCATATTATTACTGTTAATTATTGATATATATCAATCCTTCCTTTGCTTATCTAACACTTTCTGAAATAACCATTCTGAAAAGCCTCAGGAAGTGATGGGTATAGTGGGCAATAAGGTTCCTATTACATGGTTGATAAAAGCATTTATCCCAGAGCTGGATGTTGACTACATCATTAGAATCACTCTACTGTTCTTGGCCAAAAACGGCTGCAAACCTTTAAGTTCCAGAAGTTTAGTTTCAAAATGAAATAGTACCAAACCAAAGAGTAATCTATCCATTTGGCCATTCATTGAATATATAAATATTAAGCACTTACTGTGTGCCAAGAACTGTTCAAGGCACAGAGAACATAGCAAAGAACCAGACCTTCAAAGCCCTGCCCGCAAGGAGCGCACATTCTAATGAATGCCTTTCACCAGCCTTCTGCTGCTGTTGCGTGAGGAGTGGCACCTGGCTCTGTGGCTGTCATCTCACCCCTTTGGGGACAAAAGCCAACACGCTGTGGATGACAGAGCTTCAAAACGGACAGAAACTCATTTAAATGAGTGTGAACGGCTCAAGGCCCCAAAGCAATTCACTTTCAGCAGCCAGGGTTTTTCTACTTCTTATTCTCAGAGCTTACTTTCAGAGAGCTGATGTCCACAGAGGAAAAAAACAAAACAAAACAAAACAAAAAATAAAACTCACTCAGACTATCCAGATCATGGCCCCAATTGCTAGCTGAAACTCTTCTGAGGAGGGAGAGTATTGAGAAGATGTATTTCTCTAACGGGCATTTTCCACACACACCTGTTTTCACTGGAAATACTCCACTTCCAGAACAATGCCTTGTCCCCTGGGGTCAATTCCTCTAACTGCCGATCTCCTTTCTCTTGCAAAGCTCCCAAACAGCTAGCCTACAGTAGTTCTGAAGCAGCTAACCTCAAACTTGCTCAGAATCTCTATAAAAGCCTGAATTCCCAAGACATTTCTAGCTCAAGTCTCTAAGTGTACCTGTGCTCTCAGGGCATAAATTGAGCAAGACCTTGGGGATCTCTCATCTGATACCTTTTTTGATGCCTCAGGGGGGAAGATACAAAAAAATGGAACTTAAAGGGCCCATCACAAACACAAAATCCTAAAAACACCCAGATCTAATTAGGTTTCCCTGTTAAATACTCTCATAGCACCTGACACTTTTCCTTCATGGCATGTATCACAGCTTATTACGCAATACACATTGGTGTTTATATTTGACGCATAAAGGTGGGAACCTCATCTGTTTTGCATACAACTATATTCCCAGTGGATGAATGAATGCATGTTTTTATTCATTCATAGGGCCATGCAAGTCTTAGATGGAAAACTGAACTCTTTTAGCTTAGGGCATGTCCTTGCCCTTAGGAATGGAAGTTCTGACATTATAAAGCAAGTTGTTTACCTATCCATTGCCTCATGGCCCTAATAGTTGACAACTGGGCATCTTTATAGCTTACCAACTTCAGGGACCACACACCCTAGAATCTCTTTTCCAAATTGCCTATGTGTGGGTTAGTGTTTGGCGCTGTCCTCTGGAAATGCCGCTTTCTTCCCGTTGCCCTGCCAAGCCAGGAATTAGTTTCTAGCTCGCTCTAAAGAAGATCCTTGAGATCATATATTGTGCAGCCAATTGCACCTTAGCTTAGTTTGGGTTTATTTAGTTGCCAAAACTGCCAAAAAGACAGTTGGCAATATCTGAGATGCTTTTGGGAGGGAGTATACAAAGTACCACGTATTCAAAAGGTCTTTTTTCCCCTCTACTTATTATGTGGAATGTCTTAAAATGTAGGATTTGTTCATCATTTGGATTTAAATCAATAACTGTTACATCACCAATGTTACTGACATTCTGAGTTATAATGTAAATGCTTTAGTAAACACTAAAAGGTCACTTTCCAAGACTTGGGTCCACTCAGTATTGTATCATTCTAATCTCCTGTAGCATACACTTGAGCACCTTCATTTCCCTAAGAAGCTTTTTCTTAAACCTAAATTTAAACCTATACTAAACACAAGAGGGGACATTTGTGTATAGAAATAAGCAGGACAGAGATGGCTTTACCATCAAAGCAATAAAGTTCAGCTTTAGGGCCCCTCACATCCTTTGTCCAAGGCCCTGGGAGGGTCCCCAGAAACGTGCTAACCAAATCAAAAATGATTTTATACATTTGGGAAAAGTAAGATAGTTATGTATTGTTTTTATATAAAAGCTCCCCAAACTATATAAGCTTAACAAAACCTGTATCTATGACCAAAGCTGAAGTTAGAAAACTTTGATATTGAACCGTTTCTTACCACCTAACGGATGATTCATTTCAGTTGAAAAGACCTATCTGAGTTGTTTTGCCTTTTTTAAAATAAATAAATAACCAAACCATCCATTCTTTTCTTTATAAAGCAAAAGAGATTGCCAGATTATGCTCTATGGTTTTCCTCTGAAGTGCAGTTGATCCTTTGTGGACTTGTATTAATAGCATTCTATTGGGGTAAAAATCTGCATAGAGTCTCTTCCAGCTGCTCAACCCAAAATTAGTCTTTGAGTGCCAAGTAGTCCACTTCAAAATAACCAGAAAATTATTATTGTCGTTTTTATTTGAGAATCTATGGCCTCTCCAAGACCTGTACTGAAATTAAATGATTATCTCTCTTTTATGTATATTTGGAGAAGCAACAGTTTCAGTCACAGAAATATACATACCTACACACACATATTCATAAAACACACACACACAAACACACATATATAAAATCTTTAGAAAAGAATATGCTTCGGCTGCAGGGATGGATTTTGTATGAATAGAACCCTGAGGCATCTAACAGCTTAAATAATGGTTTCTATTCCAAAGAAGAAAAAATATTTTTCCTTGATAGCACTTTTTTATATTCACTGCACTGGAATTACTTTTTCAAAATTCTGCCAGTGAAGACTTATCATGTGTGGGTGCCATTGCTGTAACATAAAGATAAGGATTGAAGCAAATTCCACTCATAAGCTCATGGGCCTGTAAATTGGAACTATCCTTCACAACACAAAGCATTTTACCAGTCCAAAAATTTTTCTTAAAAGCAAGACAGGAGTTTTTTCCTACAGAATTCTCCCTCTTCAACTGCTCGAATCTTATGTGCTCACAGACTATTTAGAAGAGAAAGATAGAAACAACATCTACAGCCTACATAAAATGTAGAAAATAACTTCCAATTAATTTTTTTTATCATTTCTAGATTCAGATAGATATCAAAGCATTTCAATAAACTATAAAATGCTATTTCTACAGAGTGAGGAAAATCATTAAAATCTATACAAAAGCCAATAAATAATATAATAATTGTCACTGAGGTTTTTTGAAAGGAATAACATGGTTCAAAAATGGTGTTAGAATGTCCTATTAAGCCACCTGCAACCCCGTAGGGCTAACACTTCTTACCCGTTCACCCCTCCAGACGGGTCAACCTTCCCATTAGACTCTTTATAGAACCCTGCACTGAACCCTCACCACTGGGGACAAGCGAGTGATCTGTGTGGCTATTTGTTTCATGTTCCTGTCCTCTGATGAATTATAAGCTCCACAAAAGCAGGGGTGCTGTGTTGCGCACTCATCATTATACTCCCAACCTGACCACTATCTAAGAAGAGCGTCAATAAATATTTGTCAGGTGAATGCATAAATGAATAGGCAATAAAAATATTAAATAGTCCTTCCTTGGATCTGTTGTTCTGAGACAGGGAGAAAAAAGAATCAATGGAATGATATTTTTGCTATCATTTGCTATGAATTCTTACGCCTACCTTAATAGATTTTAAAATTTAAAGGGGCTCCTAACAGCCCTCCATCCACCCACTTTTGTCTGATGCATTTTGCATTCTCTTTACCTTCTGAGGAGGCAGATGGGTCCGTCTAAGACAGTTGTAAATACCCAACCTTATGTTTTAAAATTATGATCATTGCATTATACCATGAAGAAGGAAAACAAGCTAGAAAGTGATGCTTCACCCTCTCTTACTGCCTCACTCGTGACTGTAGGCTATTAAACCTCACCCAAATGCTCAGGCTAACTATCACCTTTCTCGCTAAGAATCTCGTGTATTGTTTCAAGGGGAAATGTGGGTTTTTATAAAAGATCTCTACCTACTCCGTTGTTAACATGCAGCTATGCCCGTCGCTATCGTGGAATCATGCAGCAACTTGCAAATTAATACATGGGCCACTGCCGCTCATAACACAAACATAGCACCCACAGGCGATGCGGGCTTCATGTAACAATCCTAATTCTTTAATAATTTGGTGTCGTTTTTCCTGTTCATACCAGAACTTGCACTTGGCTTGATTATTCTTGAGGAAGGGGCTCAATATTTCTTTCATAAAGATAATTGTTTCCGTGGGATTTGGGGCTTTCCTCCCTCCCCCATTTTAGAGATGCCTATGTGGCTGAAAACACATAAAACGGAGACGCACCTCTTCATTAAAAAACTTTAACCTCTCGCTAATGATGATATTAATACCCAGCGTGCGATAAACACCTGAGACGTACTTTGTCCTAAACAACACAGCCTTAGAGAACCTTGTAGTCAATAAAATAAAATACCCCTTTCTCTTTAATTAACATATGAAATAAACACAATCTGTGACACCTAGTGTGCAGCAGCAATTAAGAGGCATTGCTTAGTTAAACCTCCTAATACCTCATTTAAATATGCAATTAAGGGATAATTGCCTTCAATCAATAAAAAAATTGAAATATTTCGCAGGGGCTTCAATTATTTTTTTGCTAGGCTTTCTACTTTACACTTGGCCAGCGCTAAGCCTGTGAGTCTTACTCCTTTGGTTAAAGTGACATTACCCCCTTTCTGGGTATTGGCTTTTAAGCGTGCTATTAACTTCGCGAGAGGCCAATAACATTGCTAAGCCTTAGAAATCATCTCTTTTGGCCACAGCTACAATTTCCGTGGCTCTGAAATTGCCTCTTCCTGACCTGCCTTGGGTTGTGTTCTTTGTTTTTACTCAGAACAAAGAACTCCATTTTCGTCTAGTTGTAAAGGAATCTACAATTTACTGCCCTTTCCTGTTCATGCACCGAAATGCAGTGAGCAGAAGCACACTATGGCCATCAGATTTGTTGGTGCATTTCCTTTGGTGGGGCTGGGTTTTATCCCTTAGCCCTTCTCCCAAAAAAACACAAATTAAGCATGTTGGTATTTACAAACTCCGACGTACAGAGAAAGAAAGATGTTTAAGCTGAACCTTCAGACCAACCCTGGGAAGTGTGTGAAGTGAATTGGGCAGTACGATAACCATCACCAGGGAGGGTCAAGGAATAACTACAAGGTATAACGGTTAGGTGTGTAGGCAGCAAGGCATAACCAAATATTCATCCCAGAAAGGGACAAATTGAATAAATATGTAGGATTGACAAGGGGTGATATGAAGTGCTGAAGCTGATTGGAAAATGCAAATATTAAGCAATAATCTTATAAAATAAACCATAAAATGAAAGAATATAATCAATCAACAAGGAACAAATACCACATAGACAAAGCCAAGTGAAGGATTAGGTGACAGCTGATGAATTTAGGGCTGTCTAAGCAGCCCTGCTATATAATTCAGGCAACAGAAAATGCTGCAGCCTGAGTTATCTAAATTGGTGGCCCAGCACATGCCTAAACTTCTACTTCAGTTTGATTGAGTTGATTTGATCTTAAAAGATTAATGTCGGTTTTTTCTGAACATGAAAAATAACATAATTTTGTCATGAGTCTAAGATGTGTGCTTTCCAATTTGGAGTACTTGCCCTGAGAGCCCAGAGGAATCCCAGCTGAGCTGCAGTTACTGACCACCCAGCCCCTCCAAGATGGGAAGACCCAAAAGAAATCTCAGAAACAGAAGAAATCTGTGCAGTTGGCCCTCAAACAACACAGGTTTAAACTATGCGGGTCCACTCATCCGTGGATTTTCTTCCACTTCTTCCACCCCTCAGACAGCAAGACCAATCCCTTCTCTTCCTCCTCCTCCTCCTCAGCCTGTTCAACGTGAAGATAATGAGAATGAAGACCTTTATGATTATCTACTACTTAATTAATAGTAAATATGTTTTTCTTCCTAATGATTTTCTTGATAACATTTTCTTTTGTCTAGCTTACTTTATTATAAGAATTACAGTATATGATATTAATACATACAACCTACAAAATACATGTTAATCAACTGTTATTAGTAAGGCTTCTGGTCAACAGTGGCCTATTAGTAGTTAAGTTTTCAGGGAATCAAAAGTTATACTTTGATTTTTCACTGTGCATGGGAAGAGTACGGGGGTCGGCACCCCTGCATTGTTCAAGAGTACGGGGGAACAAACCCCTGCATTGTTCAAGAGTCAACTATACACTCGCAGAGCTTGGCAACCCTACTGAAACTCTGACTTCTCTTTTCCTCCCTATTTGATAATACTTCCTGGTCTCATCAATTTCATCTAAGAGCAGGATACATCTACCTCGATGGGTACACAAAATCTAACCCTTAATTCTCTGTGCTACTCTCACTTTCCAAGTGATGCAAGATTATGAACCCATTTCAGTGGGCCTTCTTCTGGGTCTTTGGGGAAACCTTTGTTTCTCAAGAGTCTCAACCAATGTTCACTGATAATAACAGCACAATAATAATCTCAAACACTGTTCTAACTGCATTACATAGTTTATTTCATGGAATCCTCATAACCCTGAGAGAAGAGTAAATTATCCTCATTTTACAGACAAAGAAATTATGACACTAAAAGATTGTATCACTAGAAGTAGCTGGAATATAAATTTCACAGGTCCAGACATTGTACTTGAAAAACTCTCTAGAGTCTTGGTTTGCAAAAGTGTGGCATTTATTTCATGGAGTAATTCAATGAATTTGAAATAATATAAACTGTGTACTTC
The DNA here is from genome assembly GCA_963574885.1 of Lepilemur ruficaudatus. NCBI lineage: Eukaryota > Metazoa > Chordata > Mammalia > Primates > Lepilemuridae > Lepilemur > Lepilemur ruficaudatus. Next base: position 35,596 of record CAUYRT010087807.1, on the reverse strand, counting down.
CAGATTTTATCTTCATGGCTTTAATGACCCTCAAGAGAACTGAAACCTTGCCATAATATCCCTGTTTTTCAGAAAACAATCTTCTCTTTTTAGAAAACAATCCTCTACTTTCACTCATACATTCAGATTCAGTGGGCATTATTGACTCACTAAAATATTCATCAGGCATCACTATGCTAAACATAAAGATAAAGAGATGAATAGTCTTGCCCTCTCCTTTCTTCCTCGTTCATCTTCCACACTACATTAGAGAAATTTGTTAGGTTTAGAGATATGAAATTGCCATTATTCAACTCTCTCCGACCTACAAAAACAGTAATCTTATGTAGTTTAATCAAATAAAACAAAAACCTTTGATGGCTTCTCAATCTATAGCGGGCAAAGTTGAGTATTCTGAGAATGTCAGAATGTGGTCCTTTATACTTTCTCAGGTCCATCCTTTGCTATGCTGCCTGCCTGCCACTTTTGCTCATCCTCCTGTAGGGCCAGTCTCACTTGACCTCCCCCTTTGAGAGAGAGGGCTTTTTTTCCTACTGACTTTCTCTTGGTAGACACTCATCTTTCAGTTTCCTGTGCTCTATACATCTTGTTGGGTATGTCCAGAATGTAAGGTCCTGACCACTCTTTACCTGGGCTGTGTCTCAGGGTTGTGTTGCAGTGAGCAACCTTCAGAGGTAAGATGTCTCCTTTTGGGACAATAAGCAAGCTTGCTTATTGCTTTATAAAACAGCAGGTTCCCCAAGTTCAACATTCCTCAGCTGCACATCTAGACCCATGTCATTGCTCTGGTGAACTTGGGAGATGAGAGAAACTGATGCACGTGCGGATACTCATGCAGTGCGAAATGAAGTTCTTTGTTTCTGACCCAGGAGTCTCATGTCTTCTGCCAGCATCTATGAAACAGTATTAGGGCAACTTATTAGAGTATGAATTGGGTAAAATAAAGTCCTAGAACAAATATTCTTCTTTTATGATTCAGGGAAAACATTTCCTATGTGAAACTCTGATTTTCCCAAGTGGAGTTCATTACTTCATCCTTTATGCCACCGCAGTACTTGGTGGGCTCCCTTGTTATTGTACTTGCTAATATTTGTACTGATTAGAGTAACACGCAGCTGTTAATACTAAGCAGTGAGCTCTATGGCAGTGGGGCCATAGTTCATTTTCTTGTTATGCAAAATTCCCAGCACAGTTACTGAGAATTTGTGATCCTTCAAAAAATGTTGAGTTAAATTGTTGAATGAATAGTACACTATTCCTGCTCTTTAGTAGCCTATGACTTAAATTCCTTTTGTTGTCATTGTCATTGGTGTCAACTTTTTATTTATTTATACAGGGTAGTTTTGTGGGGGGAAGGGATAAGTCATGATTTTTTTAAAATACAAAACTATATGAATTGAAAGTAAAGGTCCCTGTTTCTTCTATCAGTACCATACTTCAGAGGTAGCTTCTGGTTCGGTTTACGGCCTTCCATGTATTTTCTATGTATGTTAAAAAATTCATGTCTACTCATTATCTTTACGTAAGTTAAATCATATTTTAAATATACTAATCTATTTTCTCCATTTAACAACATATTGTGGATATTTTTTCAAGTCAAGACATATCTCATTATTTTTAATGGCCAAATGGTATTTGTTTTCTAGCTTAAGTTTATAGGTTACTTAATTTGTTAACTAATCCTCTAAGGGTAAACCTTTGACTTTTTCCCAATGTTTTGCTATTATAAGTTATTCTACAGTGAACATTTTTACATTCACTTCTGTGCCTGGTTGTGAGTATACCTGTCAAGGAAATGCCTAGAAGTAGAATTAATTGATAAAGGTATATGTGAATTTTAAGTTTTTATCTATATATTATCAATTGCCAAATTGTTCTCAAAAAAATGTACCAATTTACTTACCCACCAAAAATGTGTGAATGTGCTTGTTTCTTCACACCCTCTTGAATACCAGGCATTGTTAAAATTTTTGTGTTTTCCAAAGGAATATCTCAATCTCTAATTTCTATTTACTTGAGAATATTTTGCATATGTATTGCTATTCATAATTTCTTTTCTGTGAATTACTTGTTAGTCTCCTTTCTATCATACTCTCATTGATTTTTAAGAGAACTTTGTACATTAAGAAAATTTGCCTTTTGTCATATGAGTCACAAAAATTTCCCCTAGTTTTTAATCTTTTATTCTTATTTATGGTATTCTGTTTCTAGATAGAAATTCTTCAATTTTTTATTTAATCAAATTTCTCTTTCCTTTACTTCTTGGTTTATATAGTTTGTTGTCATTGTTGTTTTATTTAAATTTTTATTCCACTTTGACTTTCTTTTGTGCCGTGATATAAGTTGGGAATTCAACTTTTTCTTATTTTTTCTTAATTGCACCCTAGATGTTTAAAAAAATTGATATTTCTTCTCAAACATAGACACTCATGAAACCTGTATGTTTCTCACCCTCACATCATTATGAAGGCAATATTAAAATGAATTTTTCATAAAGAATATTTGTGGAGTTTCAAGGATTTTTGTATAAGCAGTAAAATACAGAAGGTTAATATTTACTGCAGAAATTGATAGAAATCATTGCTATCCTCTCCCAGGCATTTCACATGTCTTGGATTTCCCCAAAGGAAGTAGTACTTAAAATGAGAAAGCCACTGTCTAGGATTTGGTCATGGCTTTATTAGGCAGATAACTCCTTGTGATGTAAGTTGATTCTTCTTAAGGTCACCAAAGATGAGCAAAAAGCAGTGAGATTTGGGGAAAAGGAACTCAGATTCCGAAGGTCTGGGCTCTGGTCCTGTGTTGGGTGCACAGTGAGCTCACGGTCCCAGAAGTTATCACTCAAGGAGAAAAGCAAAACATGGGGCCCAATGATGACTGGCTGTGTGGGAGAAACCAAACCAGCTGTAGTGCAATTATTAGAAGAGATATTAAATCCAGACAGAGGGGAATTGGAAAAGCAGCATACTATTGGTAAAGGGTCCTGAGAGCTGCAGGCTCTGCCACTCTGATAGTCCTTCCCTGCCTGTGGCTTCTGTCCCAGGCTACCTTAACCTTCTGTCATCTGCTCTTCACCACTTCTGTATAAGAGTGCATTCATTCAGTAAATATTGATTGATTGCTTACTATGTACAGATACCACACAAGATGTGATTCCTACCTTTTTAGAGCTTCTATTCTAGCAGAAAAGGTAGATATTAACCCATTTACTTTATCATTTATTTTTCATTATAACACAAGTGAAGACAGTGCTGTTAGAGTAACTCAGTAAGTGGATCTGGGCCGAGGACTGAAGAAAGGCTTCTTTGGTGAGCTAAACTTAAAAAGAATGAGCAGGAATTAACTAGCTGGGGTGGAAACAGGGTGCGCAGCTGATGGGGAAACCACTGAGTTGAGGCCAGGAGGCAGGAAGGAGCACAGATGTGAGTGTATTTCAGGAAGAGAGAAGGGGAGTAGCTGCAGACAGAGAAGATGGGAAAGAGCTGGAGCTGGGCAGGAGTTACAAACTCCATCTTGGGCTATGGAGACCAGACTCCTAACCACCTGGGTAAGTGCGTGTGAGCTCTGCCCAGAGAGTCATGGAGGGATGCAAAGCCCAAGAGCTGTGCACTCTGTTTTGGGGACCAAGAAGGCTGGGCCAGAGCAGTCAGGCCTGGATTTGTAGGTTAATCTCTAGATTTTAAATGGTGCCTGAATTGAAAATATAAACAATCTCTGAGTAAACAAAACACATACAGTTTCCAAACCTGCAGGCATCCAGGTTGCACCCACAGGATGATAGTATCTGCAAGGTGTTTTCCATCTCCTAAATTTTACGATCTATGACTCAACAATATATAATGACTTTCCCCTTTGCAGGAGGAAAACATTGCTTGCTGTTCCTCTAACAGAGTTTATTTCAATACATACTGTTTCTGAGTAAATCTCTCAGCTCATTTCTGATAGCTTGAGTTTACATTGGTTTTTATCAGGCCTCTGTAGTTTATTAAATCATAAATGTCTCTCAAAAGTCAATTAAGCATATTAGAATTCACTAGACTAAAATTTTTATTAACCAGGAGCAAGGTGAGGATGTATTTTCAAATGGTGGTTGAGATAATAAACTACAGGCAGATTTATATTAAGAACACTTCTTAGGTTTCATTATCTTAGCTACTTCACACAGACTTGCATATGTGTTCCATTTAAAATACAGTTGAAATTTTTGACCATTTCTGAAATTATTCTTGACTGAGTAATTCTGTATATGTAAGCCCATTACCTGTACTTTTACAGCAGATTTAACTGCTGTGTTGACAGTGCTGTAGTCAGATTTATGCTTAATCATTCTCAACACATAAATCCATTTCAGTAAGTTTGAATGTATATGGTGGAGAAGTAAAGGGGACCTGTCAAAACTGCTTCATTGTTCTGGGTTTGGGTGGATATTTAAAAAACAAAACAAAACATTTTTATTACAATTTTAGTAATACAAACTCATTGCAGAAAACTTTAATAATATACAAAAGTATAGTTAAAGTAAAAATTATCCCTAATCCCACCATCCAGAGATATTTGCTAGTTGAGACAATAATTTATGTAGAAGTTTTTATTCCCTTTTTTTGACATAAACTTATGTCATAAACATTTCTCATATCATTAAAATTGTACCCTTATAGAATAAAAAGGAGGAATTTTTATTCTGTAGGGGTACATTTCATAATATTGCATTGTGTAGACGTGACATTCCCCTATTGTTAGGCAATTAGGTTGTTTACACTTTTTCACTGTGATAATAATACTGTGAAGAACAAATTTTGGCAGATTTATGGAAAAAATCTTTAAGGCAGATACCCAAGTTACACTGGTAAAGTGAAATTATAGCATAGAAGAGAATATTATGCTGATTATCTTGATATTGTTATTAAATAGAACAAATGTACAAGGTATACTGTTTTGGAAGGAATAGCACAAAAGGCATGTTTTCAAAAATTCCAAAATAATGTCATATGAAATGATAAATAAGGCTATGGTTGTGGTTTTTGCTTCTCTAGCATTCTTTGACAAAAAATGTCATGTTCCTGATTTAGTTAAATAATAGGACCGACAAACATACTGATTTAAATTAGGAAAGGTTGGTTGCTTATGTTCTGGTTGTTTATGTCCCAACTGTTCGCAAATCCTGAGAGATCCAGAGCTGTTTTGTGAGTTTGCATGCCTTCAGGTAAGGTGACTGCGTAGTTACATGGTAACTCATTGTCCTGGTACAGGGTGGTACAGGGTGGAGAGACTCCCAGGCTCCAATGCAGTATCCGATGGGGCATTCGGGCCTTTCCTGGGATGCCATCAGAAATGACACCAGGTCCAGCCACCTCATGCGTGGCCTCCTGACTCAAGTGCTTCAAATTCCTCTCATACTCTTCACTCTTTAATTTTCCTTGCAAAGTAATACACAAGGATTTTCAAGCAAAACAGACAAGAATTAAGTACTCTACGCAAAAGAAAACCATTTTTAACCGCCAACCTTCCATCCTCCAATACTACGCCTTGTCATTCCCAGTGCCTTTTGAAAACCATGTCAAATTTGTTCAGAATAGTTAACATTGTATAGGTTTCAAACATGGTTATTTATGTAAATACTCGTAACAGAAAGAATATTGGCTTCTATACATAAGTTGTCGTACATTTCTTATTCAGGATTTCCCATTAAATTTAATGCCGCATTCACATCAGGAAAGCGCTGACTTCAGGTGTGTCCCTGTGTGAGTGGGTGTGGAGGTCTGCGGGGAGCCGGGCCTTCCTGTGGGTCCGATTGCACAGCGCTGGCTGGCCATGCGAGTACAGCCCTGCCCCGCTGCTCTCCATTCCCTATTGTATTTCTCACAATCTCCACTTCTTGCGAACCTATCTCCCTTTCACCTTTTTTCCTGCACCGTATGTCCCACGCAGTTTCTCTGCAGATTCAAAATGCTATTCTGGGGGTGGGGGCAGTGACCACTCGTGTGTAGCTGTCCGAGTTCTTTGCCTCCTTCTCTGGGAGCGGTGAGCCAGGAGGCCACCACTAATCCGCCATTTCCTCTTTCCAATTACTCCTAGTATATCTTGTAATCACTGCTATATCTGAAGTTATGGAACTCTTTTCATTAGCACTATTATTTATTGATGACTTCTCTCATTTTTCTTAATTAGTCTTGCCAGAGATTTTTCAATTTTCCTGTTCTTTCAAGAACTGTCATGTTGACTCTATTAATATAAACTGTATTTTTGTTTTCCATTTATTGATTTTTGCTCTGATCTTTATCTTGCCCTCTTTCTACTTTCATTATGTTTGTTTTCTTACATCTCTAATTTCTCAAGCAGAATATAGTTCATTATCCATCTTTCTTCTTTCCTGATATAATCCTTTAAGATTGTGAGTTTCCCTTAAAGTACCACTTTCATTGTACCCTGAAAATTGTGATATGGTATGTTTCCATTACTGCCAAAGTCTAAGTGTTTCTTTTAGTTTCATGATAATTTTTTCTTGGACCCATGGATTATTTAGCAAAGTGATTTTTAATTTCTAAGTTATGAGGTTTTTATTATTGATGTTGTTGAGTTTTAATATAATGGCATTTTTAACAACTTTATTGTGAGGTAATTTACATACTGTTAAGTTCACCCAAGATAGGTGTAGAATTCAATGATTTTTAGTTAGTTTATAGAATTGTCAACCAGCACTAATTTTAGAACATTTCCACCACCCAGAAAATATCCTTCATGCCCATTTGTGGTCAAAGTATAATGGCATTTTGCTCAAAGAATATGGTCTGTATGATACTGATTCATTGAAATTTATTGATTTATTTGTTTATTTTGAGACAGAGTCTCACCGTGTTGCCCGGGCTAGAGTGCCGTGGCATCAGCCTAGCTCACAGCAACCTTAAACTCCTGGGCTCAAGCAATCCTTCTGCCTCAGCCTTCCGAGTAGCTGGGACTACAGGCGTGCACCACCATGCCTGGCTAATTTTTTCTATATATTTTAGTTGGCCAATTAATTTATTTCTATTTCTCTTAGTAGAGACAGGGTCTCGCTCTTGCTCAGGCTGGTTTTGAGCTCCTGACCTCGAGCAATCTGCCCGCCTCGGCCTCCCAGAGTGCTAGGATTACAGGTGTGAGCCACTGCACCCAGCCCATTGAAACTTATTGATAGCTGCTTTATGGCCTAAATTTGCTCTGACATAGCCACTACACATGTGATTATCTAAATTTAAATAAGTTTAATAAAATCAAAAATTAAATTTCTCAGCCTCACTAGGCACACTTAAAGTGTTCAACAGTTACATGTATTGGACAGCACAGGTCTAGAACTCTCTTTAGCATTTAAGAAGTTCTACTGGAAGACACTAACCTAGATATATCTTTCAGTTCTCTTTTTAGTTGATCTAATCCATTTATTGAGTATTTTACTTCATTAAACATCCCAGGCATAAGTTTCCTATGGTCTTTAATAATTTCAATACTTAGTGTGATTGTGGTCCTGAATGTCTTGTTTGTGGGTCTGATGACACTCACTCATGATCGATGTCTCCTGGTATGTTTAGTGATTTTTTTTCTTGTGAACTCAATGCTTGATTTCAATGTGTGGGAATCCTATGAGCCTAATTTGGAGGTGGTTTCTTTCAACAGGGATTCAGCTCTTCTTCTCTGCCCTCTACAGGCATCAGTGACAAAGGACCACTTCTACCCTCCCTAAGAGTGTTGGCTCAAAGCCCCAGGCTCAGCGACCTTACTGGACACTGACCCAGAACAACCCCCACCACTGCTTATTACTTCAGTCTTCTACCTCAGTTCATGTCAAATTGTTTGGAGAAGATGGGGGCTTCCTTCAGGTACCTCTGCAATCTCTTATCAGCCCAACCTTTACCAACAACTGTGTCCTGTTAGCATTGAGTTGTTCTACACAGGAACCTCAGAGTACCCAGTCTACCATACTGCCAAAATTTGGTTAGGAAACCTCTGTGAGTAGCCCCAAATGGTATCTGCTGAATTTATTTTAGGTTCATATAACTTCTTCGCACAGTATTTCTTTTAAAATCAAATAATTGAGGGAGGATATCACAAAAGACTTTGTAAAGATTTGAACAAGAAGCAGTTATCTCTGTTGTGAGGCAAAAACATCTCGTGTCACATCTAGTCTGTTTGGAACCTTTTTTAACTAAAGGAGGCAGCATAGTGCAGTGAAAATACCTTGGGCTTTGAGGCCACATAGTTCTAAACACACATTTCATATTATCACTCAGTAGCCATATGGTTTATGCAAATACCTTAATCTGGGCCTCAATTTCTTCATTTGTGCAAATGAAAGTTATAAGATGTGCCTATCACAGTTGTGAGAATTAGTGATAAAGAAAGTGGCATATAGGATAATTCAATAAAAGTTGATAACTCTGTTGGTCAAGATGACAATGAGTAAGGTGTTTAGTAAGCACTGAGGCAGGTGTTCTGATCTCCTTTTTGTAAATAAATAAACAGAGGGTTTAAATAAATAAAACAGAGGGTTTAACAAGGAGAATTTCAATAATAATGATGCAGGGAATTCATATGAAGCTTGTTCTTTTCAAAGTTCTGACTGATGGTAGCCCTGTGCTGAAGGTATAGGCACCGCTAGGCTCTGGGCTAGCCAAAGAGCCATTGTTTGCTTGTGGGAGTTGTGAATGGAGCTTAGAGGTATGACCTGAGGTCTGCACATAGCCCCTTGTGGGACAGAGCTGGGAGAGAGGAAAAGAGTCTGCAGAGGGCTTGGGGGGAGTCCTCCCTGCTCCACCACATTCCAGCACAGAACTTCCTGAAGTCCAAGAATTCTAAACTTGAACCTGGTCTAGAAAGTCATTAGGAAGGAATACCTGTCAAAGTAAGTGGATAGAGCATATTTTAATTAATAGTCTGTTCAGTATTTACACTTAGGACCTGTGGGCCTCCATTTGTTCTCTTGCCCCCACTTACAAATATTAGGGGTGAGCCTATCTTTGGGGAACGTTGCTGTGCTCTCCCATGCAAAGAAAGAAGACATCTACGCCAGGACATAGGTTATTACTGAGGGATTGGGTAGGGGAGTAACAAGGGGATGGCAGCTTGCATCCACTCCACTTCTGTCCCATGATAAAATTCAAGCACTCTAAACATATACTTCTGTCCAAGGTTAGAGCTCTCTTTCCTCATTACAGCCTTAGCGACATGCCTTCCTCCCCTGTGTCTCCCTTAAGTCTAACATACCAACATAGTCTCAGGCACACCATACAATATGAAGATATGAGGGTACAAATTCTCCCCAGTTGCAGGAGCTCCACCTTGTCCAGTACCATGTTTCATCAGTGCACTCTCAGGCTTACCACCCTAAGCAGGCGAGTCTTCTCTCTCCTCTGAAAAGTGTTCCCTCACCAGTGGAAGCCCGGTGACTTCTCCAAGGATCTTAATCACCCCCATAACTCTTACCTGAACCCATTTGCTGCCTGAGTTAGTGGTTCATACATACCAGGCTGTGAATAGGAATCAACCAGAAGAATTCTTTAAACCTACAAATTTTCAGGTCCCGTCTTCAGACATTCTGATTCAGTAAGAGGTCCAAAGTGGAGCCAGGGAATTGCTTTGTGGCTGTAACTATTTTTGCCATTGCTAGTGTGTGTGTGTTAGTGTGTGTGTGTGTACATATGTGATTTGTGTGTGTGTGTGTCTGTTATTAAGCTTAGTAATTGATCTGACACAGACAGGATTGAGGATCCTGGATTTCAATTCTGTATTTTTTTCTTATGTGCATACACTTTATTTTCTTAGGTAGATCTTAAGCTCCTGGGGGAAGAAGTTGTGTTTTACACATGAGTGTAACCTGCTCAGCACCTGGCAGTGTGCAATGGGTCTAGTACAGACTCCATAAAAGTACAACGAATGAAACCTGGATCTTCCAAGGTAAGAGCAGAAGAAACTAAGCATTACCACACCCACATGCTATTCCCAGTGTCACCTGTTGTCATTATCTCCTCTTCAGTTCTGCATGCTCTAGGGCTATGGTGCTGAAAACCCTCAAACCCTGTGGCATCAGAATCTTCCATAACTTGCAGCACATTGGCAGCTTCGAACCCAACCCTTCCAACAGCTCTTTGTTTTGTTTGCTTGTTGAGTCGAGTTTAAATCCAAATTTAACTGTGAATCATTAAAAGGGGGATTTTTCTTAAAACCAATGATTTGTCCTTGGACAACTGGCAGCCCTGACCTCTGCTTGAGCCACATTAATTTCAGAAAGAGTTGTTAGGGACGGAGGAAAGCCAGCTGGGGCTGCCAGCTTTTAACTCCTGCTCAGGGGGCTTAAAAAGGTAGTCCTGAGGTTCCTGCAACCACGTCCTTCTTTAAAATCAATGAAAAAGAGCAAAAAAGTGAAAACCCTATTGTAGGAAAAATACCATCTAGGAGATCTCACTTATTGCATGGGTAGCTTTGCTTTTCCTGAGGCGTGTGGAAGACAATATCCCCACCTGAATTTGATATAAGGGAATGATTTGAGACATTCACTTAGGTGAGAACCTTTTGTTAACCAGAAAATTGGTCCCTTTGCCTCTCTGGTTTTTTTTATATATATATATATATATATGTATGCTTTACTTTCTCTATTTTTTCTTAAATGGTACTTATACATACACCTTATTGATGTTTTATTCATGTGGACAAACTGCTTCCATTATGTGAATGTACAATAGCTGGAAGTCAATGGGAATCAAATGACTACAGCTTTATGCAGAGCTTTAAAAATTGCAGGACTGGTAATAATAACTTATGAGGCTGCCAGGGTTGGGATAGAGTTGGTCAAACTTTAGCCTTCAGTGTACAGTGTACATATCCATCTTCAAACTCTCAAAGAGGACTCATGTCCCTCTGTTTCCGTAAACAGCATGAACCTATGATCTACTCAAGATAAGAGCATCAAGTCCCCGTTTTTCCTGCCCTGTAACATCAGAAAAGGCACAATAGAATTGGCTTTCTGTGCACTGAGAGTAGCCGCTATGTGCAAGGCATTGTGCCAGACGTAGAACTGATAAGACGAGACTCTTACGCTCAGATCACCCCCACCGGAAGAGGCACTCCTTTCATTCACTCTGTGCTATCTCAGGAGAGAAGATAATGGGCACAGATCACCCAGGTCGAAAATCCATAGCTGCAACATGGGCACTACGTAATAACCTCACAAAACTCATCCCAACTGTTTGGGAAGGAGAAGCATGGAATGTTCACCTAAAAGTATAAGGCAAGGATATATAGGGGATGGGAAAAAAAAACAAACAAACTGCAGTTTGTAAAGAATAAAATGACCAAGAGTTTTAAAGATCATGAAAGCAACTTAGGTGGGCTTAATCAAGACTTGCCTGCACGTATTTAGTTGACAGTAGTGTATTCAAATAAATTAGCTTGAATAAGTTACAGCTCTTTGTTAGAAAGAGTGTAATAGCTATTAGATCGAAAATCTCTGGTATGTATCCCTAACCCTAGCTGGCCAGCCCAGTTGCCTGGCCTCACGGCTCATGTCCCTGCCTGGCCCAGAATCCTGTACAAGTCTCCTTCTTTTACAGACTCCCACCTGTGAGCTCAGACAGGTCCGACATCTTACATTCCTTCATTCCCCCTGAATACAAGCAAACAAATACATATTGACTGAGTTAGTTACTTTCATGCAGCTACATTGATTTTCCACATGTTTAATTTTCTTTTTGTATGCTCATGTGTTTTTTTTTATATGCATCAAGTGTCCATACATCAAGCATCGGGTTGTTAGATCTTCAAGAGTAGAAACTACATGTTCTGCTTTTTTTTACATCTCTCCCACGATGCTCAGTGTTGTTAGTTGGCTAACGGAGAGATTGAGGCTGGAAAATAAGCCTACTAAGAGAATGAATTATAGATGTGGGGAAGACAGGTGACTGAGTAACAGCACTTCGGCACTTGAAACCTGATTATGTGAAAATGGTAACAATATATTTTTTATTAACCTGTGCAAGGAGTGAAGGAAGGGAAATGAGGCTCCTAGGCCAAAAATAAAACAAAAACCTTAGCATTAAGCCTCCTCTACTCTGATTTCAGTACAAATAATGGGATTCTATATTTATTGCTGGGAAAACTAAAATTTTTAATAGCTATCCCAAAAAGCCAAATGTTAGTGCTGTGAAGGTATCTATTGCTAGGCTGTGGTTGCTGGTTTCTGGTACCTAAAGGGCCTTAACAACCTCTGGCAAGATACTCATACCTGCCGGACCATTTCAGCTCCCACTAGGATGACTGCTTAAAACTGGAGCCACATGTCCAGAGCTCTGTCCAGAAATCCATACATGTGGCACTGACATATGCACCTGTAACCCAGCATGGGAGCCCCGCCATTCTCCAGACTCCTCCTCTTTGAATCCCTTTCTCCCTACCTGGCCCCTGTTCCTGGTTGATCTATCCATCTTCACCTACCACTCTGGCTGTCTTCTGAGGTTTTCCTCCCTTTAGTGACTCCATTCATGGCAATCAGGCGTACACTCATACTTTGCTAAAGAAAATTCTCAAAGGCAAATGAATGAATGTCCTTCTTCCTCATGGCTCATGCTCATCCTGTTAGAACTCATTAGAGCTGACCCTGTGGAGCCACCTGCTCTTCTCAGAACTCTCTTGACTCAGGTTCCCTCACCCAGGGAGACCTTTGACCTTCCCCCCAACCCCCGTCCCCACCAAAGTTCTCTCCACCATCCTCTTCTCTCCTAACTCACTGTGCTGCCCCATGGCAATCTCAAACCTGCATTTCTAGCTCCCTTCTTAATGCTAGACATGTGTTTTCAGTTTTTTGTTGGCAAACTTCCACCCAAAATCCAATCCACCCTGGTGCCTAGAACATAATTAGTGCTTAATAAGTATTTACTATATTCACTTTAGAATGTATACTATATTCAATTTAGATAATACCTATTAAGCACTAATTATGTACTAGACACCATGGTGGGTACAGAGATGAAAAGAAACATCTTCATGAGCTGCAGAGGGAATGATTATGTGAGATCTTGGCTAAGCAGAGAGTGAAGCCCCATGGACCACAGTTTATTCTTAGAGCACTAAAAGGAAAAGTTCTAAAGGATGAATAAGGAAAAATGGGCTGAAATTAGACCCCTAAATTCAGATTCATTCTAGATAATTCTGGATACAATTCTGGAATGTACTCCAGTGGTCTTAAGGAAAGTACCAAATGATTCCTCAAGAGAAAATTGAGACACACAGAAGGCATTGGCAAACTATAGCCCACAGGCCAAATCCAACTGCTGAATGTATTTGTAAATAAATGATATTGGAACACAACTGTGCTCATTCATTTCCATGTTGTCTGTGGCTGATTTTGTACTACAACAGCAGAGCAGCTGTGACTGACAACCATGGCTCACAAATTCTAAAATATTTACTATCTGGCACTTTAAGAAAATCTTTGTTAACCCATGCTGTACAGTATGACAACCCCAACTTGCCTGATTATAAATATAACCTGAGTGTTTCTTAAAAGAACATATTCCTAAGCCCCAGCCCAGATCTAGGAATTAGAATTTCCAGGGAATGAACCTAGAACTCAGGATTTTTCGCAGGCAGTACAGGTGATTCTTAGGATCAGGCAAAACCCTGGTAGAGTTTTTAGAAGCTTAATCTTTAGAACCTTACAGCTTTGGATTTGTATCTCAGCACCACCATGTCTAATTCTGTTACCTTGAGCAAGATACTTAACCTTCTCTGAGCTTCAGTTTTCTTATTATAAAATAGAAAAAAACAAATGACCCTTCCTCATAGAGTTGTTGGGAGGATTAAATAAGAAATGCTTCATTGAAAATGTGGTACACAGTACCAGATTCAATTAATGTTTTATCATTGTCATCATCATCACCATTATTATCATTTTCTCCTCTTCCTCTTCCTCATATAATATCATCACTCATATAGTCTATCTGCTTAGAAAGTTTTTGGTGTAATTGTATTTGAAAATAGTGGCTTAGTTTACCTTTAGTTTATGAATTCTGAGTTCTACTTTCTCCTTCTTTAGTTTGAAAATATTCAGCAAATAAATCCTTACATGATTTATAACATCTTTTATTTAAGAAGTACAAAGTACTGCACAAACAAGTAAGTGTGATGGGGGAGATGGAGAAGGCAAATCGACCTACCCCAAACCACAGAGCAAATCCACGAACAGAGTATACAACGCCTAACACCCAGCCCTGTACCTGAACTCAAACACCAACACACCTTTCCAAATCAGTCTCATTATCATTTATTTATTACCCTTTGTTGATAAGATACAACAAATCTATCAGCCAAAAACCTTTTAGAGTCCCACAAAATGCTCACAAGCCTCCTCTACCTTCACCAGTGTCGGAAGCTGATGGGGTAGAGGAAGCGGCACCGCTCGCCCGGAGAACCCCAAGGTTACTTTGACCGTGTCACTCCCTTTCTCGGACCACTTCAATGGGCCCCACGTGCTTCTCAATCAGATTTAAATTTCTCATCATGAGCTTTAAATTCCACCCTTCTCATATCTACCCACCCTCATCTTGCACTTCGTTCATTTATATTTCACCTTGTGGTATTCACCCCAGTTGAGAAAACCTACCACGGCTGAACACATCCCAGAATGAATCTTAAAGTCCATTAAAAGAAGAAAAACGCCCTGAACAACAAGGATGATGGTCTTAACCATACTCTCTTCTGGTCAGACCACACTTTGGAAATTATGTCCCATTCCAGGAAGGACATTCTAAGAGGGGTGTGGAAAAACAGGTGGCCATTCAGAGAAGAGGCTCCGATGTGGTAAGGGGATAAACAGCTCCGTGAGGTTGCAACATGATAGCATCTTTCAGATACTTGAAGGACTGTCATACTGAGAAAGGGTTAGACTAACTCCAAATGGCTCCAGAGCTGAAGTGAACGCAATGGACTGATATTTCGGAAAAGCACGTTACTTCTCCATTCAAGGGGAGAACGTCACCGTTAGTGAAGCTGATCCAACCTAGAATAGACTGTTTTGGGAAGTTTGTAACCTGAGTGTGATCAGGTTTGCAAAGGATGTTGTAGCGGCAATACATATTTCTGACACACAGTGGAATTAGGTGACTTTTGGAGTGGAACTAAGTAGTTAAGAGCACAGCCTTTGGATCCAAACTGGGCTTAACTCTCTACCTTTACACACAGTGTGACTTAAACCTCTCTGTGCCTCAGTTTCTTCATGCTAATAGTACCAACCTCATAGTGTTACAGTGAGTGATTAAATGAATGAATATATGCAAAGGACTTAGAACAGAAGTTAGTATGTATAAGCATTACGTTAGTGTTCGTTTTAAGTATTTTATGATTTTTATCATCTGGTAACCTTAGGAATAATCATTGTGTGTCCTTCACAGGCATCAAAGCTCCTAGCTTTTTTCTGCAGGGCATAGAACAGCAGGCAGTTAGCTTTTTACAAAAGCAGCTTCTCCTCCCCGCTGAGGTCAAGAAAAAGGAAGATTGGGGCACCCAAGAGGAGAGACTCCCAGAGCCACCTGGGCTCCTAGAACATGCAAAGAGAGGGGAGGGAGAGCTCCCTGCACCTTTCTTCTCAGGGCTTCCAGCCAGGAGTGACACTTCAGGGGAGCACCTTCCAGAAACACAGGGGGCACAAATCAGCCCCATGGATGAAAACAAATCACAAGGGCAAGACGTCAGACTCAATTCTAAACTGCACCTAGCACATGGGCAGCCCTCAAAAGCAATTAACACAGCCCTGGCACAAATCAACATGGGCCTTCAGACCAGGAGCTGAAAGAAATTAGACTGAACCCTAAAGAAATCAGTCCATGGATAAAAAGGAATTTCAATAAAATTATTCAACATTATTCACTAATATGGCTGTCAGTCATCCCTGTGTAGTCCATTGAATTATCTCCCAGTTATTTGATCTCTTTTCAGAGCCAGGATCCTATTAGCCTACGTGAATGCCTGGATCCATTTCAGAACCCAGTGGTTCTATTCAGTTTACTTCAGTCTAAGCTGTGTCTGGCATCCCGCGCATATTTTTAGTGGTAGTTTAATGAAAGAAGCATACCCCTCTCCCTTCAGTGCTAAAATCTTCCCTGCAACCCTCCAGCAACTTTGCTGCCTCCGTAAATAGCCAGGATTCTCCTCTCTAGCTCTGCAGAGCTGACATTGTTTCTGCCTGTGGTGTAATGGTTTCCACCTCTTTTGTTTATATTTATTTGTGTTGGTCCTGTCTCCTTCATTATACTTTAAGTCTCTACCTATAAGCATTGACTTCTTTTATAGCTCACCCCAATACACAAGATATTCGTGATTGACTGACTGCCATATTAGTGAATAATGTTTTGATGATTTTATTGAAATTCCTTTTTACCCATGGTCTGATTTCTTTAGGGTTTAGCCTAATTTCTTTCAGCTCCTGGTCGGTAGGCCCATGTTGATTTGCATTATGGCTGTATTAATGCTTTTGAATGCTATCCATGTGCTAGGTGCTATTTAGAACTAAATAAAATGTCTTGCCCTAGTGATTTGTTTTCTTTCAACTTGGCAGATTTGTGACCCCTGTGTTTCTAGGAGCTGAAATTGTCAAGACTCTTTTAATGCACCTCTTTGTTCGGGCGATAGCACGCCTGGTGGCTTTGAGAATAGCTGTCGTTTTGAGAATAGCATTTGTAGACACAACTGCTGCTGAAAAGGGAAACTCTATACATGGACTATTTCACTGGGAACAAGGCAGCAAAAAGAGCGACTATTGTTCTCCACTAAAAGAAATAAACGAAGCCTAGTGTATTAATTTGATCCTGGACATGATGCAGCATTTTGCTCTAAATCTAGACACGATTATATCTATATTGTCCATGTCAGTACAGTTCTGATCTCAATCAGTGTCTGTGATCACCCCCCAAGGCACCCAGGATAGAAAAGATCTGGCCCCTGCTTCAATGAACTTCCAAGATGGCTTTGAGTAAACAGCACTAGCCACAGCATGAAACTCCTCGGGTCCTTGTTACACTCCCGGGTGTCATAAGCTCAGGCAATCTCAGCACTATAAAAACCACAGACAGCTACAATCCAAAAGAACCAAAGGCTTAGGACACTTCTTTGAAACTTGGATTTGTGCCACTACAGTTTAGCAAGAGTTGGAGACCGAGAGGGCACATTTGTCCCTCTCCTGCCGGTGAAATATGGCTCCTCGGTGCATCTGTTCGTGGCTATGTTCTGCCCATGGAGGGATCGAGCATTAGGCATTTGCCACTTGTGCGACACTGAATCTTCCGGCTCAACAGAATGTGCCAAATCTCTCCTCGTATGACACATTAAAAATTGAAATTCAGCTGCCTGTCGCCCTTTCTAGAACACATATATGTCTAATATACAATTCTAGAGTAGTCCATTACAAAAACTGACTATGGGCTGGGGAAAAATGCATGCCTTACACGGGAAAACAGAACGAACGCAGGTCAAAAGAACCTCAAGTTCACCCTGTGGTAAAGTCAATTACCCCCCTCCTTGTGAAACTGTCCTGGTCCAGGAATATCTCCATGGGTTCCAAGAAAACTAAAAACGTCATCCCTTAAACAATCAAATGTAAACAAGTTCAAAGAAGCAGCAAAAACAATAACAAAAAGTTTTAAAGAAGGAAAACATTTTAAGGACAGGTACACTTTTAAAAGATAAATTCCCCAAAGAAGATTTTTAAGTCTTCTAAAAATTAATTTCAAGGGAAATAAGAAGAGAAATGGGGGAATTCATTGACTGGAAAAGAAGAAACAAAAGAAACTGAAAAACAAAATGAAAATGAAGGAAGAGCACAAATAAACCAGGAAATCTTCAAAGGGTAAAAAAAATCAGAAAATCTTTACATCTTTGCTAATTTGATAAGTAAAAATGTCTCGTATCATTTTAATTTGCATTTATCTGATCACCAGTGAAATCAAATGTTTTCTTGTATATTTTCTAACCAATCTATTTTCTCTTTGGCAAATTGTTTTATTAATTTAAGTGACTAACACTCAATTACCTATTTCCCTATTTCTTTTCTTATGAATTTGTCTGAGCTCTGTATAAAATAAGGTTGTTATATTTACTATGCCTAGGAAATCTCTACTAAATGGTGCAGTTGTAAGCCATATACATATATACATGTATAATTATATGATTTATTTCTAATTGTATATATAATGACCTGAGTCTGATCCATTTTACACATTCATCAGAAATTAAGAATCGATGTTCTGTAAACTAAGATTTCAGAGACGTCACCCATGGCAGGTTGTAGTGAATACATAGAAAATGTGAACTTGTTAGCAAGTTGAGGCAGTAGTCAGTGTGTGGGGATTAGTAAATTTCCTCAGCAGACTGGAAAACTGGAGACACAACAACATGCAGTTAGTTAGGACAAGTGCATTATCAATAAAAGCCACTGGTGACTTGGACATGGCAGTGATTCACAATGTTCAGATGTGGCAGAAGAGTTTGAGAGCCACAGCCACTGACAGCCTCATCTGGGATTATCGTTGCTCATTTGAAAGCAAACATTAAACACAGGACGTCTGCAATAACCTTGCTGTGGGCAGGGCTGAGTCACATTCTTAAATCCTGTTTCATTCTGTTATTTAGTTAGGCTCACAGTGGTCCAGACTCCAGGCTTTAGCTGCTGGGTATATATCGATCCAGAAGATAGTCAAAGTCCCTGTCCTGGTGGAGCTTACTATCTAGTGCAAGTGAGAACTGCGATAAATAATAAATAATAAATGAATAATACAAATGGTGATAAGTAATAGGAAACAGAGTACAGTAATAAAAAAATAACCCGACCACACACATACATATACACAGACTCATGTGTGTACACACACAGACATATCACAGCAAAAGAGTTGGAAAACAAGACGTGTGAGGAAAGGCTAAGGAAGGAATATTCTTGTACCTGGAGGAGAAGTAGGTGAGAAAAGGCTAACAGTGCCCCTGCAGAATTCAGAGGGTTATGTTTTTCCATTGAAGACGTCCAACATAAAATAGGATAAAAATAGTGTATTAAATGTATCATTTATGTGTTTTAAAAAAATACTATCTTCAAAAAAGAGGAAGGTTAAAATATTTCTCCTCTGATAGTATTTTAAAGGGGAGATTCTCTTTTATCTGGGATTAGTCTCCCCAATGTTAAGAAAAGGACAAATGATTTTAAAATGTCTGCCGGCGCAGGGTCTGCTTTTTCCGAGTTCCTCCTGGTTCTTCCTTCTTTTCCTTTGCTCCTTTGAACAATTATTACAAGCAGTCCCTTACCGGGGAAAAGCCTGTTCTAGCATCATGTGGCGAGGGAGCTTCTATCCTGACCTCTCTGGGTCTCAGATTCTTGATTTCAATTTTCAGTTGCTTCTATTCTTTTCAAATAGCCTGCTTTACTAATTTCAAAAACATCCTTTTAACTTGAGATGCTGAAGAGGCAGCCAGTGATTAGCTGAAAAGTAATGAAGCCACATTGTGAAATAAATAATTTATCACCTCGTTATTATTCTTACATATGTAGTTATCCCCTTCCCCTGCCGTGGTATGAAGAGGTAATATATACTGACATTCCCATGTGGTACATCTGAGTGGCAGGGGCATGCAATTAAAAAAGGGACATACACACTAAACCCATTTTAAAGATATGAACACTGAAGTTATAAAACGACTTAGCTGAATATTCTGAGGCTGTTGAAAGTGAGGAACAGATTTCAGATGTAATTCTCAAAGCTCCAGCCTCTAAACAAAGTAGAAGAACAAATGCCCATTTCCAGTTGGCACAGAGAGTCTCCAGGGTTGGAAATCTGCTTTAAAAATTCTAAAGCAAAAATCCTTTAAAAATATGGTTACAGCACACTAATCAATGTGTTCCAGTGCCCCTCCGTTTCAGCCACCCCAAGAGCCTGAGATTGTTAGTGCCACTTAGCTATGCTTGGCAGTACTCACCCCTAAGAATGGGAGCCCTGGTGGCCTTTCTGACAAGCCAAGGCATAGAGATGTGTCTGCTGACATGAAAAGGACCCTTCTGTGAAATGCATCGAACACTTAGTGTTTTATTAAATGGTCTTGAATGTTTTTCTCTATCCATCTCTTCCTTCCCGGTCACATCCAATTTTTTTCCTTTTTTTTTTTGAGTCAAGGCTACCTTCCAAAGCTGCTACCAGTCACAAATTTTATAATTTTAAATGAGTTCTCTGCTGTAATTTAAAAGATAACTCATTCCTATTTCCAACATTTAATGTATTTTTTTTCCTGAAAGCAATATACGTGTGTAATTAATAAACAATTTAGTATGTTGAGGAACCCAGGAACTTGGCAAATGTTCTGGGGATATGAAATCTCAAGAAAAGCAGCACATTATAAGGCATAGTAAGTAATTACTTATGTAAGCTTTCTTTTTAAATTCTAAGAACATTAACTACTAATTACCTACTAATTACCAGTACTTCAGCAGGTGTTTGCACTTAACTGTAGACGAAAGCCCCTGTGAAAAACAAACCCCTCACAGCCTCTCTCAAGATCAAAGCCGAATCCCACTGGACCTTGAAGTCGCCGGAGATTGGGCATAACCGGTTACAAGCCAACGTCTTCACCACTTGGCTGCTTAAGGTGAAAAAGCAAATTCGTGCTTGTCCATTTCCCTTTCTCTTTTTCCCCAAACACAGTCATTATCAGGGAGTGAAACGCACTGGCTTGAATGGCAGCTTCGCGGTATCTGGGGTTACACTCCAACTATGATGAAGAGGCCTTCATCAGAAATGCATCCGTCTCACTTCCACCGGCTGAAGCAGCCCTCCGTGTCTGATGGGCCTGGAGCACCATCCACCCACCTCCCACGCTTCCTTCCCTGGAAGTTGCAACGAGTGTGTGTGTGTTTATTTCATTGCCTTCCATCTCCTTATCGAGCTCTGAAAATGACCTTTAAGCTCCCTTCCAACTTGAAAAGTGTGGGCTTCTCTGATCCTCCATTTCGCAAAGTTTCAGGAACTAAAGCTGTGCTGTGTTCACGGCAGACCCGAAATTGTTCCACATTTGGCGGGTCTCTATATGGAGAATGTCATTTCTCCCATTCTCCCCAAGAATGGGAGCTCTGGCGGCCTTTCTGACAAGCCAAGGCACAGACAGGGTCACTGTGTCTCACAAGAGCTGAGAGCCGCTTCTTCAAGACACCTCAGGTGTGTTCACGTTGCCCCGCGCTGACACTGAGAAGGGCTGCAGAAACCGAAAGGTGGTGTCTGATAGCACAGTCTCACCTGAATCTACCATACAGCGTTCAGCCCTGCCCAGGACCACGTTCCAGTGCAGTCCACGCCTCTCACTGTGGCCCTCCATGGGTTTCTGTTAGTCTCTCCATTTGCTATCGGCTGCCATAACAAATTGCCACAAGCTTGGTGGCTTAAAACCACAGAGATTTGTTCTCTCATAGTTCTGAAGACCAGAAGTGCAAAATCAAGGAGGCTGCATTCTCTCCATTGGCTGTAGGGGAGATTCTGGTCCTTGGTTGGCGGGGGGAACGGGTGGTACCAGGCATTCCATAGCTTGTGTCCATATCACTCCAATCTGCCTCCGTAGTCATATCAACTCCTCCTCTGCTGGTGGTCAAATCTCCCCTGCATCTCTTAAAAGACACTTGCCATTAGATCCAGGGTTCACCCAGATAATCCAGGGTGATCTCATCTTGAGATCCTTAATTATATCTGCAAAGACCCTTTTTCCCAATATGATTATATTTACAGGTTCTGGCAATTTGACCATGGACTTATCTGTTGGGGCACCACCATTAACCCCCGTGCAGTCCTTTAAATGGTCTCATCTATTCATTTATCCAACACGTTTTGTTGAGGTCTGCCATATTGCAGGCACTGTTTTAGGTGAATAGTGAATTTGAGATGAATTCACGAACGAGACGGACTAGGTCCCTGCCCTCATAGACCTTATCTCTTACACCCCACATTTATTTTGCACATCAGTTTCAGTTATGCACATTTCCTTAGATCTACCGTATGCCATTGATATTCAAAACACAGCTAATTCTTAGAAATCTAGTGAAATCACAGCTTGTGTGCAGGCTGGAGAAACAAGAGCTATGCCTGAAAAGTTTCTCTTCAAGTTTTCAGGAGAACAAGAGAGAAAAGCATGGATGTGCAAATTTTATAAATTCATTTTACAACGTAATTGAAATGCCAGAAGATTGAAGAATTCATTGTTGATGAAGAACCGGATATTAGCGCAATGAAGAATAGCTCCGTCTCTGTCGGCTGGCCGTCTTTTATATGTCAGGGGCTGTCACTTTCTATTGCATTTCAACTGACTAATTACCTCAGTTTATTAAAACTGAATATGAAATCACATATTTTACTTTCCCAGGCTTCCAGTGTTCCTGTTACCGAGAGCTCTCACCTAACGATACGTCCCATAGCTCTGGGGTTTCTCAGGTTAGGAAATGAGTGGCCCAACCCAGACAGGTGTCAAGAGAACCCGAGGGCCATTGTAGGGCGCGGTTGTGTACAATCACATGCCTGAGTTAGAGCTGAGGCAAACCAGGTCCTGTAGCCACGAGTGAAGCTGGGAAGAGGTGGGACGGCAGATAGGACTGGCACGAATGAAAGCTACGCCTCTAATGGAGAGCTGCTTTCCGGCCAGAGGTAATGACCAGAGGTAATCAAAGGAAGGGACCATAGATTAGTTTGTATGTTGTGTATCTGAAAACTACCTCAACTTCAAATTGCACACTTAAATTTTAAAAGTTTCCTGGGTCTTGGTGGGGAAGGAGGATGGTTCCTAATAGTGATGGTATTTTGCGTGTGTGTTGGGAGGGAGTGGCTGAGGTGGTTGCTCTGGTCATCCTGGAGTGCACTTACAGGTAGGACGGGCAGAGTTGTGTTAGATAAAATCTAAGTGGGCCTCACGTGAAAAAGCAAATGTTCATCATTCTGCAGTGCAGCCGTAGCTATGTGATTACAGGTTTTAAAAGAGCCATTGTCAGAAAAGCGGAGTCTAGAAACAAGCAATTAGAACTTTGATCTCCAACACAGTTGCAGCACCTGTTTGAATTTCATTTGGATTGTACCAAATAACATGCTGGGCTCAGCGGAGGCAACCACGTCTCACTTTTCAAAAGGGATATCTAGAACCGCAGACCTTCTGATGACATGGTCATTTCTTGGCCAGACAGGTGATGTGGTGTGTGGGTGACCAGAAGTCTCAGTAAGGTTTTCATAAATTGCCCAAGATAGTCAATATTCATGGGAAAATAAAACTAAAAACAATACTTTGGGAAGTTAAGTAAATGTGGGAGCTGTGGCAAAGAACAAAGTCCCCAGTCACAGAGGAAAATGCCACTTACCCTTAGCTGTAGCTACAAACACAAGAACATCAGACTCAGGAAAGGGAAGGAGGCTTGTTTTTTCCTTAGCAGGTTCTGATTGTTCATTAAGAAAGGTAGTTATTGAATGCTTTTCCATGGCAAATCATGCTATCTTGCTCCAATCAGAGTGTGTCTACCTTTCAAAGTTTGAGGGGAAATGCTCCCCAAACCCAGCATGCAGCCTCGTCCTCTGGTTAGAAGAGTAACTTGGCTAGATGTTTCTCCTTAGTTAGAGCCTCAGAGCACTTTCTGGTCCTACTCATTCCCACGCAAGGCTCCACCTGCCCTGGACACTGTGTTCTTAACAAAATGAGCCAATGTTTTAAAAATCAGGATATTTGCCCATAATAATCTGAATTTTCAGCATCTTTTGAAAAATCTGAGGATCTAGACCCACTGAGCCAAAATTCCCCTAGATCCACAATCAGTGAGGCTAAGTGGCAGCTCCTCTTCTAAACAGGACAAGCACATTTAGCTGCCACGGCCCTCCCGCCTCATCTCACTTGTGAATGTCCCCTGGCTGGCCCAGTGAGGGGCTTCGGAGGTTTTGAAGTCTGCATGGAGTCAGTGGCCTTCAAAGGCCTCACCAAGTGCCTCTTTACAGACTCCTTTTATGATGCACCTTACCCCAGTTCTCCTTCCCAAATGCACTCACACCTGCTTTGTCCTGCCCAAAGCACGGGGCGCTCTCCCTCCTCTGAGTATCCAAGCCACCGCCAGCCTATCCCTGCTTTGCTGTTAGAGATTTACTCACCAACAATCTCTGTTTTCCAAGTCATAGTTCACTTGGAACCCCAGTGTGTTAAACAAATCAAAGAAGAGCTACTCTGCTTGTATCTGTGGGGCCAGAATCCTGCCCACCCTACAACCACCTTAACCACTACACATAGGCCATTCAAACAGCCCCCAAAGCACCGCGGGGAAACCCTGAAGATTCCCCCAAAACACTGGTTTATGTTTTTTAATCAGTATCTTTTATATAGTGCTCCATAATAGTATCTATTATTTTATATATTCTGTTCTTGTAAGTATGTTATTCCTAAAGAACAATGCCTAATGCTTATATTCCACATAGAATGTATGAAATAAATCTTAATTGGTTTTATTATCTCCCATGTTTTAAAAACAAGCAGAACTGGATATTCTCTTCCCAACAGAACCCTCGGAGAATGACACTGGGACAGCTTCCAAAGCAGAAAGGGTGCACCGTCGTGTTGGTCCACTTACAAGGTGGGCTCTGGTAACATCTGTCACACTGAGGCCTGGCACTGTCTGGGCAGTAAAGTAAAAACAATGGGATTCAGAAAAATAAACGCACCACTGTGCTGGTCATGTTCTGTTCCTGATCTGGTTGTTACTCATATGGATTGTTTAATTTGTGAAAATTCATTGAGTTCTACACTTAGGATTTGTGCAATTTTCTGCATATGTTTTATTCAATAAAAAGTAAACAAGACAAGAAAGAAGGAACAATTGACTATGAATCTTTATTCAGTGTTTCCCAGATTGAGACACATCAGAACTGGCTTTATTCACATGTGTGTCACTGTTGTCTAACTCAGGGGCTGGAGTACAGTAAGGGGGCAGCATGTTCTTACTTAAAACGTGAACGTGACCTTGGCATGGCTCAGCACAGTGAGAAGTAACATGCTCCCTTCTCCACACATCTCTGTATAATCCAAGCATCCACTCAACCAGTTACCAGTAGCTGTTCTCCTTAACAAGGGTCCCTTTCCAAGGAATAGATAGGTGTCACAGAGCTCTAGCTTACGACTGTCCTTCATGGAGCTTTGTCCTGGACACTGACAACCTGCACCAGGAGCCAGAAACACAGAGATGTACACAACTGTTTCTTGGAGGAATCATCTATAGGCACTAGTCGTCAGAGCTATGGGGGTGTCTGTATCTGTCACTGAGCCTATGAACGAGCACCATGGGAACAGCTCTTAAATCTGTCTAGAGAGATCCGGGAAATTTTCCCAGAAGATAACATGTAACTTGGGTAGGGGTTTCACCAAGTGATAATTTAGCACTTTCTGTTAACCATTGCTTATGTTGTGGAGGGTTTTTCATTCTTCTCAAAAATGCTTCCTTCAGACTCTTCCAGAGAAAAAGGAAAAGCGTCTGGCGCTTCTCCAAATCTAACTCAGGATCGTATCACAATCATTTGAAAACATTTCAGCCTTTCTTAACCCCCAACCTCTGATTGGCAAACACATATGATAAGGTTATTTTACATTTTGTAATTCACAAGAAAGCATCATTTCAAACAGATCAATATTCCACTATCTCACCAATATATACATAATAAATGAAGGGTGTGTGGTAAACAGAATAATGGCCTCCCCAAAATATCTACAGCCTGAGCCCCGAGACCTGTGAACATGCTAAAGATGCGTGAAAGGGACGTTGCAGAGGGAATTAAGGTTAAGAAAATTATCCTGGATTAACTGGGTGGATCCAGCTTAATCACACAGGCCTTTAAAGGTGGAGGGGAAGGCAGAAGAGTCCGAGAGATATGATGGAAGAAAGGGCAGGAGAGGCTCAAAGTGTGGAACTCACTTCAACCCACCATTTCTGGCCTTGAAGATGGGGCTTTCCAAACTGATCTCTAGTTTTGGCCTCACCGTTGACTTCCAGACATTACTTGGAGGTCCCATAGTCATTATCGAAGCTAACATGACCAAACAGAATTTTTGAGTCCCATCTGAGTCTGCTCCTTGTCCCTAAATCCCCACCTGTGTAGATGGCCTCACCATTCACCCAGTTGCTAAAGTCAAAAGCCCAAGAGTCTCTCCTGATTTTTTTCCCTTTCTTTTAAAATACCATATGTCACCCAGCAAGAAGTTCCTTTAGCCGAACTTCAAAATATGTCCCTTATCTGTCCATTTCTGTGTATCCCCCGCGCCTGTATAGCCAGGCCTCTGTTCCCCACCACACCTGGACCCCTGCAGCAGCCTCCAGATTGGTGTCCCTGATCCCTCTCACCCCACCTCAATCTCACTCTATTTCTATACAGAAGGCAGAAATGCTCTTTTAAAAGTCTAAATTAGGTCATTTTATTCTTCTGCTTAAAACTTTTCGGTGGCTTCTCATTGCCTTTAAAATAAAATTTTCACTTGATGCTTTTCTATCATGAAAAGTAAAATAAAACTTAAACTTCTCATGCTCTCAAAGACTCTCTGTGCCCGGGCCCTGCCCACCTCCCTTGGCCTGGCCTGGCTTGTGCTACTCCAGGCCCTCCTGCCTTCTTGCTGTTCCTCTGTCCCCCCGAGATCACCTTTGCTTTAGGGACTGTGTACCTGTGATTCCCCTACCTGAAACCCTCTGCTCACATGACTTTGTGTGATTGGATCTCTCTCATCAGTCTTCGGCTCAAATGTCTCCTCTGCAAGCCCACCTAGCAGCTCTCTCATATATTTTGTTTAATTTACTTCACAGCATTTATTGCAATCTAGGGTTTGCTTGCTTTTTGAATTGTCTACCTGTTTATCATCTGACTCTCTCTCTCTCTCTCTCTCTCTCTCTCTCTCTCTCTCTCTCTCTCTCACCAGTATTCAAGCTCCCTGTGAGTGGGAAACTGGTTTGCCTGGCTCTGGGCTAGACCTCAGGGACCTAGAACAATGTCTGGTGATTATAGATGTGCCATAAATAAAGGATATGCAGTAGTAGGGATGGTAAGAACTAGGAAGAAAAATAGAACAACGTGGGGGAAAAGATGGTCTTTTATCTGAGTGGTAAGGAAAGGGTCTCTGATGGAGGTTATTTGGGCTAATACCCAAAGGAAGTGGAGAATCCAGCTTTGTGGAGAATTTGGGCAAGGACAGAGGATATTACAGACAAAAGGTAGAGCAAGTGCAAAGAAAGGTCTTGCTGAAGGAACAAGGAGGCCAGTGTGGCTGCAAGACTGGACGAATTGTATTGACGGAGTCCCTGACCCTGCTAGCAGGGACCAGGGTTTCCCTATTTCTTTCTGGGACCATCGCCTGAAGATTGCTCATAGCTTCAAGAGAAGGGACATGATCTCTGCCCTGGTGTTATAACACGTAGCAGGAGGGACTTGGTAGATGTCATTAAGATCACTAAGCAGTTGATCTTTAGATAGGAAGATTATCCTGAGTTATCTGGGTGGGACCAGTGCAATCATATAAGCCTTTAAAGCAGAGGTTCCCAACCTTTTTGGCACCAGCGACCAGTTTCATGGAAGACAATGTTTCCTTGGAAGGGGAGGGGGCGGGGAGGCGAAGCTCAGGCGGTGACGGTTGTAAATACAGATGAAGCTTCATGGGCTCTAGGCTCACCTGCCTGCCATTCACCTCCTGTTGTGCTGGCCAGTCCCTAAGTTTCATGGAAAACAGTTTTTCCATAGGTGTGGGGGGCGGGTGTTTGGGGGAATAGTAGCTCTGTAGCTTGGTTTGTAACAGGCCATGGACCAGTACAGATCTGCTGCTGGGTGTTGGGGACCACAGCTTTAAAGAAAGAGGGAGAAGAGGAAGTCAGAGAACTGTGAAGCTGAGAAGGACTCCATGTGCCACTGCTGGCGTGGAAGATGGAGGGGGCCCTGTATCAAAGGAAAGGGACCTCAGTCGTACAACCACAAGGAACTGGATCCCACCAACAACCTGAATGAACATGGACGTGGATCTTCCCCAGAGCCTCCAGGTAAGAGCCCATTCTGGATGACACCTTGTTTTTGGCCTTGTGGAACCCTGAGCAGAGAGTCCAGCCACACCCCCTGGGCTTTGTGCCCTATTAGAACTGTGAGATAATCAGCAAGTGTTGGTTTAAGTTGCTCCAGTTGTGGTAATGTGATATGCAGTCATAGAATGGAGTTGAGAAGAAATGTCTTAAGAGTGAGGGAAAATGGAAAATCCGAGCAGAGCTACCTGCAGGGAGGGCTGTGGAGAGATGGCAAAGCCAGAAGAGCATGGGGAGGGGGGAGCTCGCCTCAGCAGGGTCCCCCAAGACACAGTTGGCCACCCAGCTGTTACTTGACTCCTGCTGCTCAGCCACCCTGGGGGTTTCTGAGCACACTCAAGGGGGCAGCACTCAAAGTAGCAGAGGTTGCTACTTCTCATTTTTATCAAGAGAGCAAAAAATGTGAAGAAAAGAAGAAAGAGAGGTAATCGATTATACTTAGTGACTCGCTTGACCAGCGGAATGTGGCAGAAGGGCTGTCCTTGCATCTCCGTGGCCAGGTTGTAAGAAGACTTGCAGTATCCTCCTTGCCGGTTGAAACACTAATTCTTGATGACCTGAGCGACCCGTTACCCTGACAGGGCCATGCTGGGAGGGGACCTGGAGGAGCTCTGGATTCCCCGCTGAATCTAGCCTTCCAGCCATCCACACCAAAGCCTCAGGCCTCAAACAAAGCTACACAAAGCAGAAGAATTGCACAGCCCAGCCTTGACTGAATTCATGTTCCCAAAATTACGATGTAAAATTATGGCCGGTGTTTTAAGCTGTGAAATTTGGGAGCCGTTTGTGCTAGGCAGCAATTGATATTTAGAATAACAGAGTGGGCCCTGCTTTATTCAAGCTTCATTTAGGGTTTAGAAATAAAGGTCACATGAAATCAGCTCACCTGCCACTCTTTAAAAGAGGGACGCAGAAAACCTGAACCTCTTTTCCCTTGCGTGGACACTCCCAAGGGGGACTTTAGAGATAGAAGATCCACACTTCTTAAGCCCCAGAATCTGCCAGAGACACCTGCTAATGCTCATGCTAACTCAGAGGCAACGCACAGCCTGTCTTACAAATCCGCCTCTGCGCAGGGAAGCTCTATCCTCACAGCTCAGGGCTTGTTTGCAGCCTGAATACCACAGTTGCCCTCCCCTAAATGGGGTGAATTCTCCAATGAACAACACCCTGTGTGCCATTAACTTAGGAAATATCCCTCGTTTAGCCTACCTTTCGTGGTTCCAGCTTAGTCACTTCAACTGTTAAATAACTTGTGACAAACTGCAGGATTTCCTTGATGTGACAATTACACGCACTCAGTAATCTTGTACCTACTGGGTTTTCTGCTCCCTTCGCCGCTGTCTGCACCTGAGCTCGGGAATTCTGTGCTGTTCCGTGGGGTTGTGTGGGGTTTCGGTAGCCAATATGGTCACAGGAATACAGGTCATCAGTCATACCATTTTGGAAAATGTTAACTTCTAATTTAGCTTTGGCACCTCTGCAATGCAAAACAGTAGATTGTGTGGCTTTTTAGGAAGCCCCAGGGCCCCTCAGACATGACCTTTATTCAGGTCAAAATTTATTAAGTGATTAAGTGCCTACTATGTGAGAGGTGCTGTAGTTACAACACGATTCAGACAACATTCATACTCTTGAATAACTCAGTCCAGGGGAGAAGATTGTCATTTGATGTTGTTCCCTGAAAAGTCTCTGCTTTCTGAATGTTCTCAGTTCCTAAGAGATTGGAGCTCGTAGAAACAGAAGGAAACTTGGGCTGGGAGTTGGGACCACTGGCCTCCCGTGTGAGTCCTGTTACTGATCATGTGAACTTCCAGGCGCCCACTCCTTTGGGTCTCCATCTCCTCATCGGATGCACATTGATGGTCTCCCCAGACATGTTTTTGTCAGGGGCTGTTTTGAGAGTCGAATAAGATCTTGTCTGGGAAAGTCATCTAAAAAGTATAAAGCTCATAAAATGTGAATGGGAGTCCAGTGTGACCAAGCAGATGGCTAATTTAAACCTGGGAATCCCAACTCAGCATTAACCCTTCCCGTCTTCGCCCCATTTGGCTAGCGAGCAACTTCATTTATTCACTTAATAATGTGCCCTCCTGTCATTTTTACTTCCATTCCCCATGTCACCTTTCCCTCCTTCACTATCATTTTCTACTAAAAATACCGTAAGATGCTCAGATGTGGCGAGGCCCCTGCCGCGCACATGCATATGCATGAGGTGGAGCTCTTGCCCCTTGGAGACACTGATGTCACAACTCTGGGGAAATGGCTAAGTAACCATGACAACGTGGCTCAGTATTGCATCTTGCATTGGAGGGCTCTGAGGATGGCCAGCCCGTTACACAGGCAGGACGGTGACATTCCCTCGGCAAGGAGTGCAGAGTGTCCAGGTGGTGGCAGCCGGCCAGCAGTGACAGAGGGCCCTCCACGCGTCCTTCCATCTGGCTTCTCTTGCCCACTCTGGCGACTGGAGTTGCAGCCTGTGATTTATCGGGCTGAGTACTCCCACTCGGGAGCAACGGATGGATCGGGGACAGCAACGGGGGCCGGGAAGTACAGCCCACGGTCTTGAGAGTCTGGGTCAGAGATTTGATCTGTGTCAGTTTCCTTCCCATCTTAACCAGGTGCCACTGACCCTGGGGTACCTACTCAGGGAGACTTTTAATATTTTAAAGTCATTAACGAAGCAAGCAAACTCTGAAGTGTGGGGAAAGATGGAAAATGATGAGTTCTGGATAAAAAGCAACATAAAATAAGCATTAAGGATTTGAGTTTTTCCTTTTAAATCACCTTTATGTCAATAATAATAATTTAGTCACCACAGTATTTCCAAAGTGAACTTTCTTGGATAAACCTCCCTCACCACTTATTTTCTAGATTTTTTTTTTAAGTGTAAGTATGTGTTTAGAGCCCACATCATGTACTGCTGAGATTTTGGAACCATTTTATTCCATTTCTGCAGCTCCTCCCACTGCCAAAAAGTAATAATATAGTGAATACTCAGCATGTATACATTGCACCAGTCAATTTCAGAAACATTTCCACTATTAAAAAATAATAATTTAATGGGGCCTCAGTGTCTGAAGGTTACTCTATTGTTCAGGGCTATAATTTCAACAGCATATAAAAAAAATTTTTTTAGAAAAAACTCCCTCACTAACAGGATGTATATTAAGGGCTTTATTCCAAATGCCACGCTCAGACAATTCAGAAATGTGTGAAAGAAAAGAAAGCAAACCATTTCAGCAATAACAATAAACAATAAAATGAATGAGCAATCCTTGTTGAAGCACAGGATGTGGCACTGATATCACCCAGGCAGGGTTGCTTTGTGAGACCCAGGGTGTCAAGGACCTCTGTCCATAATATCACACTCTGATTTTCAAACCTACCTCCCAGAGTTGAATGCCAGTGACAACAGGCCTTAAGCTATAGAAAATTCCCATTATAGGTGGCCCCAAGGGCTCTGATCAGAAAAGCTTCTCTGAGGAGGAGACTTGCTTACCCTCTAAGTCTCCCCTATTGCTTCTGTCCATGCTGGACTTCCCATCCTCATCCTCACCACATGTCCATCTGATCCCTGCCACTAATCAACCATTCAGGACAGTGATGATCTGACTGCTGGCCAACGGCCAAGAGAGCATCTCTGAGCTCTGCACTCACAAATGTCAGGACAGTGAAGCTATTTCTACTATTTTGTTAAGAAGGAAGATTTACAAACTCATGAGTGAAAGTGCAATTCACGAGTACAACAAAGTCACAGTTGCTACATGGGCAAATACCACAAGGACCATGTTAATACCTATTACCACACAAACATACAGATTGTTCCACCATGCAACATACTGCTCTGGGAAGTAGTATTTCTGGTGTTGAGTCATAAGACTTTTTAACACGGTAGAACACATGTCTCCTAACCCAAATAGCCAAGATATGAGAAATTCTGTATGCTTTTTATCAGTAAGCTTCTTAACTGCAAGTAAAAGAAGTTGACCCTTACGGATTAATTAGAATATCACATTATTATAAGGATACTTCTGTTGTAATGTCCTGTTACGCATGGAGGAAAGTGAAATGATTATTTTTTCCACAACTAACTGCATCTACCACAGGTTTCAAATGTAACATATTATTTCACTTACCTTCATGAAACATTAATTAGTACAGGAAATGTCCTCTTGCCGTAAACAACAGAAATTCAATCAAAATATATGAAAATAGCTGCTTTCAGATATTGAACAGAAACAATGAAAAACTGTGATCTCTGAGGGAAAAAAGGTACAAACAAGATAAACCTTAAGATTGCCCCAGCTTACAAACTGAAAGCAGTTTTCAGGACACAGATACAAGGAATGAGCGTTCAGACAAAGCCTAAAGTTCTTACTGAGTTGAAGAAACACTGACCAGAATTCAGGAAAGCCTAGGCAGCTAGAATGTTCAAGGCAAAGGAATATATGCAGAGAAAGCATTCCAGAAATCTGCACAAGAGTCCCCCATAAGCTTTGGTTGATCTGCTCATGCGTAGTTCAATATCCCATGAGGCCAGCAAAGAACAACTTTTATGGAAAGAACAAATTGCTGTGTAGCTATAACGTGAACAAATTCAAAAATTCACACAGGGCTTGGAATTCGTTCCAAGATTTTTCAGAAACGTCATACCTTAGAAGTGGAGCTAAATTACCCTATAATAAAGGTTACTCTAGACTTTCCCTAAGCAAGTTTAAAAATAAGTCTTGAAAATATCAACTTACCCCAACTAACTTTATTGTGTGTCAGAACAAAGTCTACCATTTTTTAAAAGAACACAGCAAGACATGGTACAGAGAAACATAACAATGTCCAGCATCGAATAAAAATAACTAGATATACACAAAGCAAGGAAAAGTGGCCCATAATCACAAGACAAAAATCATTCAATAGAAACAGACTGAGAAATGACAGATAGGATGGAATTAGCATAGCTAATTGAAGTGAATTAAAACAACTCTGCTAAAAATGCTTCATATGCTCAAAGAAATAAAGAAAAATGTGAACATAATAGGGAGACAAATGAAAGTCATTAAAAAATCCAACAGGAACTTCCAAAATTAAAGATGCAATATATCAATATATGAAATGGAACAAAAATACTGGAAGAAATTAACAGCAAATTAGCAGAAGAAAGACTCATGAACTTGAGGATAGCAACATAAACTATCCACAATGAAGTATACACACATACACACACTCACACACACAAAGGCTGAAAAATAAAATCTCAGTGGCCTGCAGTATGATATCATCTAAACTATATGCAATTGTGATAATAGAAGCAAAGTGGAAAATGACAAAAATATTTGAAAAGAAGATATAATGGTCAAAAACTTTTCAAATGTGATAAACTGTAAACTAACAGATACACTAAGGATGATGATGAGCCCCTAGCAGAGTAACACACCATGGTACATCATAATCAAATAACCAAAAACCAGTAACAAAGAGAAACATCTTAAAAATCAAGCAGAGAAAAAAGCTACATTAAAGACAGAAGGACAAAGATAAGGATCAAAACAAACTCCTTGTCAGAAACTGTGCAAGTCAGAAGACAATGGAAAGACACCTTTTAAAATGCTAAGAGGAAACACCGTCAACCTAGACTTCTATATCCAGTGAAAACATCTTCAGAATAAGAACAAAATAAAGAATTTATCAGACAAACAAAAGCTGAGAGAATTCATCATGAGTAGAGCTGTACTACAGAAAAATTGTTAAAGGAAATTTTCCAGGCAAAAGGATTTTAAGCTGGATTGAAATTCGGATCTACACAAAGGAATGAAAACTATCCAAAATGATAAATTTGTGGAAAATATAAAAAATATCTTATAAAAAACAATTTTCTCATTTTTTAATCTTTTTGAAAGATAACTAACTTTTTGAGCCAAAAATATAACCATATACTATGGGATTTATAACGTGTAGAAATAAAATGTATTACAACAATAGCACAAAGAATGTGAGTAGAAAATCAAAATATATTGTAAGATTCTCACACTACTTGAAGTGCTGTGATATATGAAAAAAGACTGTGATAAATTAAAAATGTATACTGTAAATTCTATAGCAACCACTTAAAAAATCAAACAAGAAGATATGGCCAATAAACCAATTAATGGAGATAAAGTAAAATCATTTAAGAAAACCCCAATTAGTCAAAAATAAAACAAATTTTAAGGGTAGCCAAGCGTTTTCTTCAGATTTTAATGTAATTTTATTGTCTTTAACCAAGCACTGTAGACTCCATTAAAGAACTAGGTTTTCAGTGCTAAACTTCGGATAGCCTATAGTTAGTTTAAACATACTTTCAAAGCAGAACTGGTCTTAATAAAACAGCAATGTGATCCCCAAAGAGTAACACATTGACACATTACCACGCTAACATACAGATGTATGAGACAATCCTGCTGGGTCCAGTGACATCAGTGTCTTGGCGGCTGTGAGGTCCACAGCTTGAAGATAAGTCTAGACCCTGGAGAAAGGGAGGCTAGCGGGTGGAGCAGGTATGACACGTTTTTGTAAGCTCAGAAAGGAGAGGGTCTGTATTGGCTTTGTTTGGCAATGGGTACCACCACCTAGCACGACAGCTGGCACATTTTAGTCACTCAATAAATATTTGTGGAAGGAAGGCAGGAAGGCAGGAGGGAGAGAAGGATTAAGTTGGGGCAGAAGAGGGAGGGAGTCTCCAAGGCAATACATCAGCACCCATCAGAAATCTACGCACCTCTGACATTTCTTACACACGACAACAGCAACAAAGTCCGGAAACTAGAGTAGGGATAAATAAATGTGTCTTAAATGAATGCAGCATTTGGAGAAAAAGACCATAGTACTAATCTTCAAAAGTACCAGATGCATCCCTCTCAGATGCCTTAAAAGATTTTCCTTGGCTAACTAGTCTGATTCGTGCCAAGAAACATCCATTTGCTCTGACCGCTCAGCTAGCTAGCTACCATCTAACAATTGTCCTAAAGATTGATGCATAATATAATCAGGAGGGTATAGCCACACAAATTGAGAGGTGTGGTTATTGCAGTGCAGGTCTTAATGCACATCAGAGGCCATTCCTCAGGCAGAATATTCAATTTAGAAATCTATTGTCACCTAGATACATCTGCCAATAAATTGTTGGAGAGATGCATTTATATCGAGGGCAAAATACTTTGCCTTATGGTTCTTCCTAAGATCCTTGAAGATAAAATGGTTTATCCTCAGCACCTTTGTTTAAATGGCAATAAAATCCCCACCTAACATGAAGGTCAAGGTAAGTAGGACAATTGACATACACACCAATTCCACACGAAGGGAAAAGCCCTCCCCTCTGCATACGGCAGGGCTTAAGAGAATTGACATTGCCTTGTCACTATCTCACTGGCTGTCTAACACATACGACATGAGGTTTAAAATGTGTAACCCTATATGGTGACCTAATGCCCAGAATTTCCCAAAAAGAAAAGATTAAGTATACAA
>CAUYRT010087803.1:0-30850 GCA_963574885.1 Lepilemur ruficaudatus | reverse complement strand
TGCCTTGTTCATGGATTGGTAGAATCAATATTGTTAAAATGTCTATATTACCTAAAGTGATCTACAGAATAAATGCAATCCCCATCAAAGTACCACCTTCATTCTTTACAGAACTAGAAAAAATAATTCTTCACTTTGTATGTAACCGGAAAAGACCTCGTATAGCCAAAGCAATCTTAAGCCAAAAGAACAAACTGGGAGGCATCAGTCTTCCTGACTTCAAGTTGTACTATAAAGCAATAATAATCAAATCAGTTTGTTACTGGCACAAGAACAGAAGCATTGATCTTTTGCTTATTTTTAAAATTTGATTCTTTCTTTTCTAATTAGTGAGTTTGCCAAGAAAAAATCACGAGAGAATTTGAAATGAACCAAAAATATTACTAGGTGTTTTTTAGAAGAAAAACTCTCAGTAATGTCTCATCTACCGTCCTCATTATCTGAGACTACGGTGTCTGAAAATTTCATTGTGTTTGAACTATATTATAACTGTTAAGTTATATAAAACTTTTAAAAATGCAGAGGATTCTTACCTATAAAAATATAAATGAATTTTGTTCGGTGAAGGAGTTAGTAATGTCTACCAATACCAACTTGAACACCTATGGAAAAAGGCAATTTCCATTCAGTAAGAAAATTTATTTTGGCTTTCTTAATTGCCTGTATAATTGTCTTTGACTTCTTCTAGCCAGTTTTTATATCTTCCTGGCTCACTCTTTAACTGATGAGTTATATAATATCTTTGACAAATGTTAATTTTACATTTGTATAAACTGATTATTTTTCTGATTTTATTTTACTTTATTTTTAAATTGAGAGAAATGGTACATATTTATTGTGTATAACATGATGTTTTGAAGTATAGCCACATTGTGGAATGACTAAATCTAGCTAATTAACATATGTGTTGCATCGCAAAATTATCATTTCTGTGGTGAAAACACTTGACATCTATTTTTTAAATTTTTCAGGAAAACAATATATTGCTAACAATATATTGGTCACCATGTTTTAGATTTCACATAGGTGAGATTATGTGGTATTTGTATTTCTGTGCCTGGCTTATTTTACTTAACATAATGCTAAGTTCATCCATGTCATTGCAAATTATAAGATTTTATTTTTTATACAGCTGGATAGTATTCCATTGTGTGCATATGCCATATTTTCTTTATCCATTCATCCACTGATAGATATTTAGTTTGATTTCATATCTTGGCTATTGTGAATCACCTTGTAGTAAATATGGGAGTACAGATATCTCTTTGACATACTTATTTCATTTCCTTTGAATATATACCTATTAGTGAGATTGTCAGATCATATGATAGTTCTATTTTGAAAATTTGGAGAAACCTCCATACTGTTTTCCATAAATCCTATACTAATTTACATTTATGCCAACAGTGTATGAGAGTTCTCTTTTTTCCACATCTTCCCCAACACTTGTTATCTTTCCTGGTTTTGTTAATAGCCATTCTAAGAGAGGTGAGGTGATATTTCATTGAGGTTTTAATATGCATTTCCCTGGTGGCTAGTGATATTGAGCATTGGAATGGGAGAAAATATTTATAAATGATATATCTGATAAAGGATTTATATTCAAAATATATTAGGACCTCAAACAACTCAATAGCAAATAACCAAATTATAAAATGGACAAATACCTGAGTAGACATTACTCAAAAGAAGACATATATTTTGTTAGAATTTTAAAAAGTGCTTTGATACAACCTTCGTGATTTTGATTTTCAGTAGCCACAGAATATTATGTTCATTAACATTAGATTTTTCCAATTTGTGGTTCTTATATTTAATTGAAAAATGAATATACATGCTAGTAACTTTTTTCCTAGGTTGAATTATTTTTCTCTATTTTAAAATTTCTTTTAATTTTCAAGTAAAAATGGTATATATTTATAGTGTACAAATACAATGTTTTGGTATATGCATATATTGTGGAATGGCTAACTCAAGCTATTTAACATATAATTACCTCACATAGTTGTCATTTTTTTGGGGTGAGAATATTTGAAATCTACTCTCTTAGCAGGTTCTAAATATAAAACACATTGTTCTTAAACACAGTCAACATGATGTACAAATATTTGTACCACATACCGATTGACCCAGTTATGTTTCCCCTACAAAGTAAACATAAGGAAACAATTTATCTTACTTCCTTCTGTTAAATTCTTAGGGAAACATAACTACATCAGTAGGCATAAATATTTGTACTTTCTAACATTTCTATGTGGCTTTCCAAAAATGTTTTTCAGAATTACGATGCCATTGATAGTTTATAATTGTTTGTTTATTCAAGAATCTCTTCACATTTGTTGGTAAATTTTTAATATTTGTCGATTTAATAAAAAATGTTTGTGGATTTTAATTTTATTAAAAAATGGTACTGGAAAACATTTTGAAATAAATTCTTCATTATTTCTAAGTGATTGAGTTGTGGGATTATGTTCTTTATTGTATTTTTATTTTATATTTGTGTATAGTTTACATGTAGTATTATGTTTATAATCAAAAAATAAAATAATCCTATAACAATTATTTTTTTGCTTTCCAATAACATTGCATCACTGTCCCTATTTACCATTTAATAAACTAAATACTATTGATTTTATCAAATTTCATATTACCATACAATAAAAAATAATCTTTTTTAAAACTACAGGAAAGAGTAAAGAGAATAACTTGGGACAACACTTCTAACAATATAAATTTCAGTTAATTTCCAGAGAATGATTCTTTTATTTACATTTCTGGAGCAGACACCCCCTTCAATTTTATTTTTATATAGAAAATTCCTTCTGTCAGCAGATGTGCTTGTTTATTGCCAAACTTATAATGCAAAGCAGCTTATCTTCCTGTAAAAATAAGCATATTTGGTTTACCACACCTTATAGAACAATGCTATTTTCTGATGTTCATCCCTAGAGGAACAAGTTGAAATAGATACTATTTTAAATTCCATAAAAACACTATAGTAAGCATGTTTTTTTAAAAAACAACATAGAGAGCTCACAATTAACTAAAGTTTTAAATAGATGATTTGAAATCTCTAATCTTCCTTACATGTAATTGGGTTTATTTTCCCTTTTAGTGAAAATATATTCTTGTAATATTCATATTTTCAATGTACCTGCATATTTCAAAATTACTGCAAGAAATAGTTAAGGTGGAATGTGGCTCAAAATCTCTGATTTATTCGGCGACTTTTGCAAATTTACTTTATATGCAATTTCTATGTGAAGGAGAACACTAACATAATAATCACTATACTATATTGTACTTAGCTTGCATGGTCTAATCAACTGTGAGATCTTTGAGGGCAAGAACCTAGCTTTTTAATTATCTATTCCCAAAACTTAACGCGGTGCTTTTCACAGCATGTGCCCCATGAATGATTATTGAATCACTGAAAGAATGATGACTGGAGGCTAAATCCCACTGTGCAATATATTTTACTGGAATTTCTCCTGTGAGAAATTAGAAGCCATGCTTTTGTTGAAAGCTCTACAAGGGTTTCTACTTTTTAAAGATAGATTCAGTCTTTAGACTCCATCCATAACTATATTACCTGTTGCTAAAGCTTTTTTTCAAATATTGTGAAGCAAGAGCATTTTCTATATGATGGAAGTTTTCTTAATGACATCAATAATAATCATGTCAATTTCTAAAAAAAAGAAAAAAAGAAAATCAATATGGCCCTTGCATGACACAGAGATAAGCCACATTACACAACCTGGCAAGGACAAATAAATTTGGCATTTTGCCAAATAATATTGAAAGGCAACAGGAGATGTTTGAAGGGTCATTTTGTTATTAATTCTTTGCACTTCCAAAAGTCACAAATGTCAGACACGCATACATGGGCTCAGGGAAACTGGTGTCTCCTGTGCATGGCAGAAAGAAGATTCAATATCAAAAGTGAAAAATGTGCCCCCGAGAAATGCAAATTAAAACAATAATGAAATCACTGTACACCGATTAGAGTGAGCAGAATCTGGAATACTGTTAGGGATGTGGAACAACAGGAACTCTGGTTTCTATGCATTGCTGGTAGGAATACAAAAAAGTACAGCCACTTTGCAAATTAGGTTAGCAGTTTCTTACAAAACTAAACATATACTTAGTGTACAATCCAGCAGTCATGTTTCTCAGTATTTTCCCAAAGTAGCGGAAACTTATATTCACACAAAAACCTGCACATGGATATTCAGAGCAGCTTTATTCATAATAGCTGAAACTTGGAAGTAGCCAAGATTTCCTTTAGTAGATGCATGGACCAATAAATTATGGTGTATCCAGACAATGGGTAGATGAATAAATAAATAAATTATGTGATATTCAGACAATGGACTAGTATTCATTGCTAAAAATAAATGAGCTATCAAGCATGAAAATACATGGAGGAAACATTCATATATCTTATTAAATGAAGAAAATCAATCTGAAAGGCTATATACCCCGTGATTCCAACTCTATGACATTTTAGGGAAGTCAAAACAGTGGAAACAGTAAAAAGATCAGTGGTTACCATAGGTTGGGAGGATGGAGGAATGAACAGGCAGAACACAGGGGATTTTTAGGGCAGTGAAACTACCCTGTATAAATCTATAATGGTGGGTACATTTCATCATACACTTGTTCAAGCCTGTGAAGTGTACAACACCAAGAGTGAACCCTAATGTAAAGAAGGGGCTTTGGGTGATGTGTCAATTTAAGTTTCTATTATAACACATCTACCATTCTAGTGGGGAATGTTGGTAACAGGAGAGGCCATGCAAGAGTGGGAGCAGGAGATATATGGGAAATCTCTGTAACTTCCTCTCAATTTTTCTGTGAACATAAAACTGCTCTAAATAATGTCTATTTACAAAAAAAAAAATACACCTGAGAGAAATTCTAGGAGTATTTTCAATTGCACCTTGTGGTAGATAGAAAATTATCAATTTCAAGAAACTGTCAGTAATATACAAAACCTATTTAAGTCATAAAGCTCAGAAAACATGACAGGATCTGCCCTGTTGTGGTCGAGGGTCACCTGACAGCTGCATGTCTATGGCACGTAGGCTGAGGAGGGATGCCTGCCAGCTGGGAGCATCTTATGTGTAACAACGAAGATTTCTTGGTGTAACATTATTAATAGATGTAAACTGGACTTCATAAACATTGGCTAATAAATTGGCTAAGAGATGTTTAAAATCTAAAGTGGGAAATGTTCATATCCTGCAGGATCTGATTAAGATGGGCCAGGTTTTCAATGCTGTGTGTCAGCTGAATGTAAAGATGGATTCTCTGTCTCTTTTTATTATTTTACTTCAGGTACCATTGTTACCACCCCCAACTCACTGTGATTAGAAACAAACTAGACTCTATTGACTTATTTTTGAATGGATTATTGTTTTCAGCAAATCACCAGTAAATACAGTTGAAATAAATGTCTGCAATAGATAGAACACTGTAAATTTAGTTTTCTTTTACTTTTACTCTTTTGTGGTAGTTTTAGTTTTGTCTGACTATAGGGATTAACAATTGATGTGAGATCTCAGTCTATGTTATAAAAAAAGGAAATGGTCCTAAATGAAAAAAATATAAGGCAATGTGCAGGCGAAAGTCACTCAAAGTTTCACAGGCTTTAGGGAAATAAATGCTAGATTATAAACTGAAAGAATGATAAATAATGTCATTTTATGCTTTATTTTTATAAAGACAGTATTATATAACATATTGATTCATGTGTTTACATAAAATATGTAAAGTACTCAAGGACACGGCTATCTTTTAAATTTTGGGTCCCTTTTTTGGATTAAATAAGCATAGGCTTATAGACATATATCTATCAAGAGACAGTCATTAAATTATGGAATTGGATTAAATTTTAGTCTTTCTGACTTTTGAATTGATTGGTGCCCCGTACTATCTACTTTCCTGCAATATCTCAAAATATTTTCCCAACTCTTTTTCAACATTGGGAATGGTCTTGGCTTCATAGTACATGTATTTTGTCTCCTTGTTTTTTTTTTTTTTAATTATAAGTTGAGTACATGTAATAACGTATGCCCACAGTAGAAGCTTTAATAATATTAGATGAATAAGTGAATGAATGAATTCCACATCTTTGGTGACAGACTATTTAAAATTAATGCTGTTCAAAAGAGGTGATTTCAAGATAAGATTTTATGGGATATATTTGACTCTGTAGTATGCTTCTTTTTATAGATAATATTGATAATTCTTAATTATATAGTTTACTAGAGATCTTAAACACATCTGAGCAAAAGAAACCTTTGCCTTTGTTTTCATAAAGGAAATTTTAAGAATTTTTAAAAATAATATAGGATAAGAAATGAGGGCAGAGAAATAGCAAACTTTATTTAGATCACAAATGAACTTTCATCAGTTCCTCAACTACTGTAAAAGAAAGAAGTCTTTTTTGACTAAAAAAAATTCTTAGAAAGAAGCCATGGACAAGGTATTTTTAAAAATTATTTAAAAATCCACGAACAGAAATATTCAAATATCTGTAACTTACCAGGGTAAGTATTTCAGTTATGTATGCATCTTATTTTTTTAAAACCCATTTAAGTCATGATTTACTGCCTGTTTACAGTATTAAACATGCAGATACTGACCACATATCCTTTATCATGGTATTACAACTTTGTGTTCAAATCCTCCAGATATCCAAAACAGTTCTTGTGAATAATAGATAAAAAAAAGACACACTTTAGAAAAATATGCATAAAAGGACCAATTAATTGCAATGCATAAAATAATTAGGCTATTGATAAGGAAAGTTAAATATATAGAGTGTTGAAAATAAATCTGAATAAAAAATAGTCTCATCTGATTAGAGATGAGAGGAGTTTACAAACAAGAGAAATGGCATAGATCATGAATAAGTTATACTGGAGAAATTATGGAGACAGAACTGACTGTAACAAGGGAAAATTTCAATAATGAATGAAAACTAAGAAGGAAAATATTGTGCCATTTTTAGTCTTTAATAATATTCTATGAAGAAAAGCATTTTTATAACTGAAAAAAAATTAAAAACAAGCTAATCATTAAGTATGTAAAAATACTACAACAAGAAGAGTAGATAGATTAGCTTACTAAATTGATAATGAACATAGTATGATTTTTAAAATACACATATATGAAATTAAGTGAAATATGAGTATAAAATGGTGTTTTTGCTATGATTACAATTGTTGTAAAATAATACATGCAATGGAATTTTTGCTCACTTAACAGCAGACTGTATTGCCTTAGACTAACCTTCTAACAGATAAAATACTCTGGACAAAATATAAAAGGCAACATTTGAAAACATAAGAGAGCAATAAAAACATTCAGAAACTCAAAGGGTTTCAACCCATGAAAGAAGGGAACTACATTTAGGTACATCTAATTTGACGTAGCTTTTCTCTTAGGGAATTTTCCAGTCTACACGGTATTGGGAGTTGGGAGGCTGGAACTCAATTAGAAACTCTCATTCGTATTAGTATGATGTGTCAGAGGGGAAACTGAAGGGATTAAGTGAACAGACATAATTTCTTTCATGCTATTTTTGATGGCAGATGGTGAGAGAGGACAGGTTGAACAGATACCAAGAGGAAATAGAATAGCAAGTTTATGTAACTTTCTAAAAAACTATATGATTTACATGTCATTTGTACAGAAACAACGCAAAGGTCTTTAGGTTATATTAATTTTAAGGATTTACATATTACTTTTAGTTAAAAAACTGGGAATACATATATGACTTGGCAAAATATTCTCAACACTTCATTTCCCATGGCTTGCCAAGAAAAGTCAATGCATTTATTTACAAGCATTGATTTTTTGTTTTGTTCCACTTGTCACTTGTTTTTCTCTAAAAATATGATGGTAATGGCAATATAATTCTTAGTGTGAAAATCAAGTGTTGTGTCTTTAATTCATTTTAGTGCCCCAAACTGTATATTTGCTGTGTTTCTCTACTCTCTTTCAATGAGAGTACTGGAGTCACCTTGTTCACTAGGACATGATGGATGAGTAGGAGTTTGCTTTCTTATCCATTATTGAACACACATAAGTTTTCCTTTTGGGAGCACATTAGGATAAAGATCAATAGAGTGCTTAAATTGGCTGCCCCGTCAGCATCATCAGTAGAGTTTATGAAGGGCCTACCTATGCCTTATGGGACAGACATGAACCAGAACTAATCTGAGTCCAATTACAGTCCATTGAATAAAGGTTTCTCACTGATCTCTAGGTTAAGAGCCTGAGTAGGCCCCATCCATGACGCAATATTGAAACAAATGGGTACTTTCAACTGCATTCACCCAACCCTAGATGCAAGCCACTTAGCATGAACAAATTCAACACTGGGTTGGTGTATTAAGAGACAAATATTGCTCTTGACAGAATAGAATTATAGACTCTCGCGTTTAAAAGGGACTTGGGAAACCGTTAAACACACAGTGCTTGAGTCTTGTGCGTACGTCCTGTGTTCTCACCTACTCTGCTAAATAGTATTCCTTGCTCATTTCTTTTTAATTTTTTTTAGCTCCCTTGCTAAGTTACATATGTAGTCCCCTACAATTTAACAAAGTTAAAACTAATAAATCATGGTAATCAGTGTTTATTAATGAATTCAATGTAAACTTCACCTTTTTGTTGTCCTGTTCTGTGTTTACAAAAAACATACATGCACGCATACAAGAAAGCAATTAAAAATCTCCCTTAATCTCACAACATTTTGATGTATGGAAATTAAGGACAAAAAACCCTTACTCAGACTGTTCAATTCCATCCTACACCTTTCTTAACTGCCGTGTAAAGTATATAAAACAAGTTTGACAATTTCATTTTCTTACTACTGCAAGCAACTTAATGTCAAAATGTTTTAAATCTCTCATGCAACCAGATGTATGTCTCTCAGACACAAATGTTGACAATGGATTGAACTAGAGTTAGATTTTAACTTTTAATTAACTACTAATATACACTTTCTATTTTTGGCTATTCAGACAAAATAGCCAAAACAGGCTTTTACTTGGGATAAAAGAAGCCTTTTGATTCTGCTAAAACTATTCAAGTGTCTGAGGTGTTTCTAGTGTTGATAAAGTGGTCTGCTATAATGCAACATATTATAAGAAATTGCTGCCAATTATGTTTGAGCATTTCCTTATGGCTTTTACCTAGTTTTTTTCTGTTATATATTTGTTCCATAACTCAGATTTTCATCCTTCCATTGTCAATTAATTAATTACAGTCTGATCTATCACAACTGCCTCTAACTTACTCTCATCCCACACAGTTTCACAT
The DNA here is from genome assembly GCA_963574885.1 of Lepilemur ruficaudatus. Classification (NCBI taxonomy): domain Eukaryota; kingdom Metazoa; phylum Chordata; class Mammalia; order Primates; family Lepilemuridae; genus Lepilemur; species Lepilemur ruficaudatus. The sequence goes on along the minus strand of CAUYRT010087803.1, from coordinate 21,517 downwards.
AGCTACTGCTCATATTTTATTAAGCTTTTCAAAACCTTCAGTGACTTCCCTTGAAGAATATCTGTGAAATAAGTCTCAATCTCTCAGTGGGACTTCAACAAGAAAATCACAAATTTCCCTTACAGTCAGAAGGTTTATAAAACGTTCTTAGACTGAATTCTTCACTGGTCCTCAGAAATATTACATTATAATAACATGCCCTCCTTTTCTTTCATAATTTTAATTTTCTTATATAATGCAATTTCCACTATATCCACACTTAGATTACATTGTCTAATTATTGGTATGGTAATAGTTTTTTGCTTTGCACTTGCTTTTATTTCTGCCTGTTGTGACTATTCTTCATCTCACATTCTAAAATCATTCTTAGGTAAAATGGCATTTTTGTAACACTCCTGACACCAATATTCTCTCCTACTCAGTACTTCTGTAATTACTTGAGCTGAAAATATGTGTCTATGTCTCTTTTTCTCAAGAATGGAAATATTTTGAGAACAGGGTCACATCCATCATTTTTTCTGCTCTGCCCTTTAAAATAATACATGCTCATTTAACTATGGCATCTCTATAGCATGGTTTATGTTTTGTTAAAGTATATATAATTTATTTATTGTGAGAGTTCAGTTCTTCTCACTCTCAGCTAAAAAAGAATAACCTCAGGTATAGAAATTGTTTCTTGTGGTCTTCTATTATCTAAATAAAGTGTATATTAAATCTCTCAGTACCCACAGCAGGGACCCTATTAAGCCGCATATTTACTGAATAGTTTCTGCTTTTATATGAAGGCTTTGAATTTGTAAGCTGTTTATTTCAGTATCATTCTAAACTAATCAAGTAACTAAATCATTTTTGTTTCTGTAAAAACAGTTTAGTCCCACTGTATTGAAAAAGAACAAGGCTCAAAATTAAGTAGCCTCCTTAGAATTCCCTCAACAGCTGGTGGGATTGAAAGATGGAAAGTTCAAGATTCAAATATCTGACTTGCTTTTTCAGGGTCTAGATCTTGAAGTTCCAGTGACTGAATTCCTTAAGAAGTCCTTGTTCACAACGACTTGCTATGGCTCCTGTTCTTCATGCATGCTCTGGGGCCATGTGTCTGAGGAAAAGAGGGGTTTTTTTGCCATTTGAGGAAATAAATTTTCATGGATAAGGGCCAAAAGAAACCCATACTGGGATTCACACCCTATGGCAACACAGTGGAAGGGTGAATGCCTGTGGATTATAGTTGCTTCTCAATGCCAAAAGTTTGAGAAGCTGTGAAGCAGTGCAGAGCGGTCTTCATGGTGAGACTAACAGGAATAAAAATTTGACCAAAGTATCCAAGGAGTGGACACTGACTTCCATGTTGTGGGCCAACAGAATCTAACAATGAACTGGCATATGTGGCAGAAGTGTTATTTTAACCTTCATTAATAATTTTGTTAATTATAGATCTGTAGTGAAATATGCAACCGCATTCATATAGTTATATTTTTCCCGAGGAGTTCAACTGCAACCTTCACCAAAGCTGCTGACGACCTTCAGTTCACTACATCTCATCAGTCTCATTGTGAGTACTATTGAAAATGTTTGTCAGATATAAATTGAAAGCAAATATTTATTTATAACTCAAAGAACTAGTATAAGTTACTAATCTGAATATTCTTTAAAATTGTTTTTTTTAAATTATATTACAAGAGTTTCCTGGGAGTATAACAGCACTGAATCTATTAGCAGAATGGATAGAGGAATTCAATAGATGCTTTTTAGTACACATTCCATTATTAAAGCATTTACCATAAATACTGTGGCTTTGTAACTCTGTTCCTATAATATTGCCTTATAAATGAAGATCTTGTTATTTAAATTCATTTTTAAAATCTTGACAAATATGTACTTAGAATAATGGAACTAACTTGTACTATTAATAGAAAATAATTGAAGGCAGTATCCACACTATGTGATGTTAAATGGATTGTATTGTTAACAAAAACATAAATTTGCATTTTTTAAGACACTAATTTCTAACACCATGTGATTCATTGTTAGATCCTATACTTACCCCTTTAAGAGGACTTTAAGTCAGTATGAAATAGAGTAGACACTGAAAAAGTAAAAGTTAAATTACTGACGTTTTTAATTATAATATATATTAAAATTTTATTTTGCATATAGCAAATATTTACATTAATCAACCACTTATAAACTTTTTTTACATTTTGCTTTCTGTATTTAAAAAGGAAGTTTAAAATTTGAGTAAATATTATTCAGTTTAAAATTTTCATAATAGGTTCTATTTTAGAACAACTCTCAGAATCAACAGAATTTCACAAAGATAGTTAAGTACACTTTTGTTTTTAGGGACTGGGAAATTGCTGATCAATAGAACTTCTGTTAAGTTACCATTTTCTTAGGCTTTCACGGTCATCTTCAATAGACTTAGCCCTGTTTTAATATGCACTGAGCTTTTCAAACAAGGCAACTACTAAATAACAAGCTTATTGTACTATTTTAAATAATGTTATTCAGGGCTTTTTTTTGAGAGTTGTCCACTATTGTAGAAAAATAATATCATCAATGGCAATGTTACTTGCCTATTAGTGAACTTGTGTATTATTCCCTTGTGCATTAAAGCTGCCAATTTAGTACAGCATACCAAAATCAGTGTGTATTTTGTTCGATTCCAAGTGAGTCTGCTTATATTGGAGCATCAGACTGCTTTGCTGTATTTTCTAGAATAGTAATGTTGAGCATTTATGTATTAAAATACAAATTGTTTTATTATGCTTCTATTTCTCTTCTGCATTAATGTTAAGACATTGTATTGATTTTTATGAGGTAAGTAAGCTATATTGTCTATGGATTTCACTTCAAGAAGTAAAATTTTAAAAACAGGGTGTTGTGTCTAATAAGGCTGAAAATCATTGGCCTAGGAGATTCAAAGAAGGTCATTTTAGTCAGTTTTATTTTAGAAACTATTGTACATTCCCCCAAGGATCTAATTTACCAAACACATTGAATTTGTTGCAAGAAGTTAAACACCATTCAGATTACAATATATACAATAAATATTGAATGAATAACAAATGAAAGCAGTGCTCAAGGCTGCAGAAGGATGAATTTTGACCATGGAAATAAGGATTGCTGAATATGAGACAGTTATTAAGTGCATCAAAGTTTTAAAGCATCAATAAACCAAAATGATGACAAAGAAAATAAATGTGAGTTAAAAGGACAAATGATGCTAGAAGTTGTGAAACAGTGGTGAGTAGGAATGTCAAAGATAAAACTTTTGTGTTTTATTTATATTACCTGAGGTTAGGAAAATTAAGGTAAGTCATTTTTTATATATATGACACTGGGAGAAACGAACGATCTTAGCAAGAAAAAACGAATTAGTAGCGTGGACTTTCAGTCTGTTATATCTTTTATATAATGGCTATGGATTCATAACTAGCGTAATATCATGATTTTTTTCATTAAGAATTTCAGAAAACAGAGTTTGCTTTCAGCTTCTAAGAGTAACAGCCAATTTACTTTGTCATCAGGTTTTTGTTTGAGTGTAAGAAGTGATGATTTTTTAATATGTCAATGATTTCTCAATAAAACAATGATTCTCTAGAGTATGGCTGTTTGGGGCTGGAGGAAAAAAAAACAGTAAAATTTTAAAAACTATAGGTTAGGGATGCGGAGAAAGGCGCTGAGACAAAGTTTGGATATGGATGTTATGCTGACTTCCGGATAAAGGAAAGGGTTCAGATTCCAGCTGAGGGTTGAATCTGGGATAGGGCACTTCATGACTGATGACCTTTCATTTATCAAAGAGCCGGAACATAAGATATTAGGGGGACGTACAGCAGAAGCCTTGGGAGGGCTAAAGATTAAAATTCTTTCAGTGTATCCATGGACAGGATTGATGAAAATGAATATTTCAAATTCTTTTCCACAAAGGTTGCGCCAATTTGCAGTCCCACCAGCAGTGTAAGAGTGTCCCTATCTCTCCACATCCTCGCCAGCATTTGTTGTTTTGGGATTTTGTGATAGAGGGGAGCGGGGGACTTTTTGAGGCGATGGAAATGTTCTGTACCTTGCTCGTGCCGCGGCCGTTACTCGGGGGGTTTACGCCTGTGAAAACCCATTGAGCTGAAAAACCCCCGCGCCAAACGGTCTGCTTGAAATGGGTCCATTTTATTGTATGCAAATGTGACCTCTGTAAGACTGATGTTTAGAAACAGCCAGCCCGTTTCTTTAGCAACAGAAAAATTAGCTCTCCGTGCCCGGGGTAACCGGGGTGAGCACAGTCAGGGGTGAGAGATGGAGTCAGCTGATTCTTTTCTACAGAGACTGTAGTTTTAAAAGTCGTTTAGTTCCACAGCAAAATTGGATAGAAGGCACAGAGACTGTTCACCTCACTCTCTGTCTCCCACCCCCCAAACAGCCTCCCCTGTGTCAACGTCCGACGCCAGGGTGGCACATCGGTTGTGCTTGAAGAACCTACAGGGACCCGTCACTGTCGGGCAAGGTCACAGTTTACAGTGGGCTCACTTTTGCTGTGGGACACCTGTGGACAGGTGCGTGACGACAGGCACCCACCCTGTGGCATCGTACAGAACAGCCTCACCGCCCTAGAAACCCCATGTGCTCTGCTGGGCATCCCTCCCTCCCCCTCCCTCCTCCTGACCTCTGACAGCCACTCACCTTTTACTGTCCCCGCGGTTTTCCTTTTCTAGAATGTCACGTAATTGCAATCACCCAGTTTGCCACCCGTTCAGATGGGCTGCTTTTACTTAGTTATATTTAGGATTCTCCTGGTCTTTTCACGGCTTGATAAATCGTTTCCCTTCACTGCAGAGCAATGTCCAGTCGTCTGGGTTGATCCTTTCCCCTACTAAAGGGCACGCGTCCAGGTTTTGGCAGCTGCGAATGAAGCTGCTGTAAGCATTCCCGTACGGGTTTTGTGTGGCCGTGGTTTTTAACTCACGGGGGCGAGTATCTAGAAGCCCAATTGCCGGATCGTGCGATAAATCCACGCTGAGCCACGACGCCAAACTCTCTTTCAAAGTGGCCGCACCATTTTGCGTTCCCACCAGCAACGAATGAGAGAGTTCCTGAAACTCCACGATCTCTCCGGCATTTGGTGGTGTCAGTATTTTGGGTTTTAGCCACTCTCATGGGTTGCGGTGTCTCACTGTTGTTTTAATCAGCAATTCGGCCCAAGGGCTTGCGGTGGCCGTGAGCTGTGATGGTACTACCGCACTCTAGGCTGGGCAACAGAGCAAGATCCTGTTGCTTTAAAAAAAAAAAAATTGGCAATTCCCTAATGACATACGATGTTGAGTATCTTGTCGTAAGCTTCTTTGCCACCTGCATTTCTTCTTTGACGAGGTATCTGCTTAGATCTTTTGCTCATTTTTTAATCGGGTTGTTTGTTCTTATTGTCGAGTTTTAAGAATTCTTTGCACATTTTGGATAACAGCCCTTTATCAAACACGTCCTTTCTGAATATTTTCTCCGAGTCTGTGGCTTGTCTCCTCATTCTCTTAGAAGTGTCCTTTGCAGAGCAGAACTTTGAAAATTTTGCAGAGTTCAGCTTACCAGTTATTTCTTTCAAGGATCGTACCTTTGGTTTTCTATCTAAAAAGTCATCACGGTACCTGGTGTCACCTAGATTTTCTCCTGTTATCTTCCAGGAGTTTGGTGGTTTTCTATTCTACACTGAAGTCTATGGTCCATTTAAAATTAATTCTCATGGCCGGGCGTGGTGGCTCACGCCTGTCATCCTAGCACTCTGGGAGGCCAAGGCGGGCGGATCGCTCAAGGTCAGGAGTTCGAAACCAGCCTGAGCAAGAGCGAGACCCTGTCTCTACTAAAAATAGAAAGAAATTAATTGGCCAACTACAAATATATAGAAAAAATTAGCAGGGCATGGTGGCGCATGCCTGTAGTCCCAGCTACTCAGGAGGCCGAGGCGGGCGGATCGCTCAAGGTCAGGAGTTCGAAACCAGCCTGAGCAAGAACGAGACCCCATCTCTACTATAAATAGAAAGAAATTAATTGGCCAACTAAAAATAGGTATAAAAAATTAGCCGGACATGGTGGCGCAGTCCCAGCTACTCGGGAGGCTGAGGCAGAAGAATTGCTTGAGCCCAGGAGTTTGAGGTCACTGTGAGCTAGGCTGACGCCACGGCACTCACTCTAGCCCGGGCAACAGAGCGAGACTCTGTCTCAAAAAAAAAAAAAAAAAATTAGTTCTCATGACGGATACATAAGGTCTGTGCTTACGTTGTTTTGTTTTGCTATGTTTCGTTTTACTGTGGTGTCCCAAAGCTGTTTGCTGGGAAGAATGTTTGCTCCGCTGATCTGCTTTGCTCCTTAGCAAGGACCGGTTGACCGTTTGAGGCTACGTCTGGGCTCTGTGCTGTTGGTCTCTCTGCGGGTTCTTCCGCCAACTCGCATCGTCCGGATTAGCGTAGCCTTACGATTAGTCTCGGGGTCGGGCAGTGCCAGTCCTCCGACCTCGTCCTTCTCCTTCAGCGTCGTGTGGCCTCCCCAGTCCTTTGCCTCCCCGTATAAACTGTAGAACCAGTTTGCCGCTCTCCGGACGACGCCTTGCTGGGATTGTGAGCAGGATGCGTCGTCACTATAGATCGGGTCGGGAAGAGCCGATATCCCATCGATGAGTAGGGACTGTCACTCCATGCATTTAGTTACTTTATTTCTTGCATCAGAGTTTCATGGTGTTTCTCATATAAATCTTGTGCGTATTTTGCCAGACCTATACGTAAGTGTTTCGCTTTTTGAGGTGCTGGTGTAAATGGCATTGTGTTTTTAATTTCCAGTCCCACTGGCACATTGCTGGGATATAGGAAGTTGGTTGACTTTTTTGTGTCAACCTTGTGTCCTGCAACCCGGCTACAATTGCCCGCCGGTTCCAGGAAGTTTCTGTTGAGTCTTTCAGATTTTCCGCACAGTCACGTGATCCACAAACAAAGACGATTTTATTTCTTCCCTCCCAACTTTCTTCTCTTATTGCATTAGCTACGGGTTCTTCCAGAACGGCATTAGAGAGGAAAGATACTAGGGAGACAAAATCAACAAAATCAACAGTCAGTCCTTTGAAAAGATCAACAAAATCAATAAAATTACGCATATATTAATTTTAGATCTTTCTTCTCTTCTTAGACATACATTCAATGCTATGCATTTTTCTCTAAGCACTGCTTTTGCTGAATTCCATGAATTTTGCTAAGCTGTATTTTAATTTCCACTTACTTCAGAATATTTTTAAATTTCTCCTGAGATTTCCTGTGACCGCGTGTTTAATCTCTAAGAGTTTGGGAGATTTCACTGCTATCGGGCTGTCACTGATCTCTAGCTGAAGTCCGGTGTAGTTTGAGAGCAAACATTGCGTGATTTCTATTCTTCTAAATTAGTTACGGCGTGTTTTGCGACCAGCACGCGGTCTCTCTCGGTGGACGGAGTGAGCCTGGGAAGAGTGTCACCGCCGTCGTTGGGTGCGTGGTCTGTGACGCGGATTACGTCCAGCTCACTGACGGTGCTATTGATCCGGCTGCGTCCTCGCTGGTTTCCTGCCTGCTACGTCTGCCCTGTGTCTGATAGGGAGGGTCCGACGGCTCCAGTTACAACGATGATTCATCTGCTTCTCCCTGAAGTTCCGTCAGTTTTTGCCGCCTGTGTTCTGAGTCTCCATTGGCAGGTGCACACAGGTTAAGAATTGTCACGTCTCCTTGGGGAGCCGACCCCTGTATCATTTTGTAATGACGCTCTTTGTCCCTTCTCTTGATCTGAAGTCTGCTCTGCCTGAAACAATATGGCAGCGCCCACTTTCTTTTAATTGGTGTCGGCATGATATGTTTTTTCCATCCTTTTACATTTAAAATATATATATATGTATGTCTTTATATGTAAAAGTGGATTTCTTATGGACAAAAGAGAGTGGGCTCCTATTTTTGGCTGCACTCCAACAATCTCTCTCTCCACTGGCTTACAGAGACCACTGGGGCCCAAAGTGATTATTGACGGAGTTGAGTTAAAATCTCCACCACGCTTGGTGCTGTTTTCTGTCCGCTGCCCTTGTCGTTTGCGCCCATTTTGTCTTCCGCTCTCCTGCCTTCTGTGGTTTTAATTGAGCATTTTATAGGATTCTGTTTTCTCCCATTTCTTTGCACGTCAGTTATAGCTCTTTTTTTTTTTTAACCTTTAAAAAATGATTGCCCGAGAGTTTGCAATGTGTTTATAACTAACCCCAGCCCACTTTCACATCCTGCGGGTGCAAGTACCTTAAACCACAAAACGTTCTGATCTTTCCCTCCTGCCCCGTGCATCCTGGCTCCACTTACCTCACTTAAACGCTGTATGTTACTATAATCAAACACATTGTTACTGTTATTCTGGACAACCTGTCATCTGCTGGGTCAGTTAGGGGAAAGAAGAGTAAGAGTTTGCCTGTTACCTTCACGAACTCCTTCTGCAGCGCTGGTCCCTCCTTCACGCGGATGCGAGTTTCCGAGCCGCGTTGTTTTCTTTCTCTCTGAGAGCTTCTTCTAACACTTGTCGCCAGGGAAGTCCCCTGACAATACATTCCCCTTTTATCGTCTGAGGAAGTTATTATTTCTCCCTCACAGGGTACGGAGCCCCAGGTGGGTTCTTTCTCTCAACAGTTTGAACAGCCACCCGCTCTCCTCCTGCTCGCGCTCTCCGCGAGAACGGGGGTGCGGTTTTCATTCTCGCTCTTCCGTAGGTGAAGGCGTCTTCTCCTCTGGTTTCTTGCAACATTTTCTCCTTATTGCTGATCTTCTGCACTCTGATGGGACGCGTGATACAGGTTTCTGGGCGTGAGTCCTGCTGGGCGTTCGCCGAGCTCCCGGGGCCGGTGGTCTGGAGTCGGACGCCGACGGCAGGAAGTTTCCGGTCACTGTCGCTTCCCGTGTTTCTCCTGCGCCCCTGTCCTCCTGCTGTGCCTTGTTGCAGCTGCCCCGTCGTTCTGGGATATTCCGTCCCGTTTGTTTTCAGGCTTTTTCCTCCTTGCTTTCCCGTTTGTGCCGTTCCTGTTGACGTATCTTTAAGCTCAGAGACTCTTCCCCCTGCCACGCCCAGACTGCCCACGGGCCGTCAGGGGCCTTATTGCTTTCTGCTGTGTTTCCGGTCTCTGGGGTTTCTCTTTTTTTATTCTTTCTCAGAACTTCCATCTCTTGCTTACCTTGCGCACCTCCTCACTAGAGCCCTTAGCATATGAATCATACTTACGTTAAATTCCTGGCCCGACAGTTCCAAGCATCCGTGCCATATCTGAGTGTGGTTCCGACGCTCACTCTGTCTCTTCCACGGTGTTTTTCTGCCTTGTAGTCTGCCTCGTAGCTTTTCCTTGGCAGTTGGACGTGCCGTGCTGGGTGAGAGAAACCGGGGCAAGCAGGCATTCAGTGACGCGGTGGCGAGGTGTGGGGAGGGGAACGCTGTTCCGTCCCGCGACTGCGTCTCAGCCTGTCCCTGAGCCTGAGCCTCCGGACTGTGGCCTTCACAGGGGCCTCCCAGGTTACTTCCCCCGCCAAGGTGGGACTGGATGGCTACAGCGGACTGAGGTTGGGCATTTCCCTTCTCCCGGGCGGAAGGCTCAAGAAGGCTGGCGTGGGGTGTGTTCCTTCCCCCAGCCTGGCGTGGCTCTGATAAAACCCCAGTGGTTTAGGCGCCGATGAAATGGTTTCTCTGAGTACAGGCCTTGTTAAGAAAAACATAATGTTCTTGGGTGTTTCAAAATGGTTCATTTTCCCCTTCTCCTGCCAGAAATGTGAGGGCATTTTTCTCTGATATTTACTATGAGAACCTGTTCAAGCTCTTAGACACAAAACTCCCAAAAGTGCGAGGGCCCCAGAGACCGAGTCCTCCCAGAGTTTTCAACCCTCAAAACGTGTCCACTCCGAGTCCCCGGCAACTCCTGAATCACGGTCCAGGTTTCCCACGGGGGGACTGGCTCCCATGGAAGTTTCTACACAGCTAGAGTTGTGACTCTGTGTCTGTCTCTCTGATCTGGTGCGGGGGGGTGGGGAGGTGAGCAGTCTGCCCTGTGGCCTCCCTTCTCTGGCAGAACAAAGAAGAGCTGCCAATTTTTCAGCGTGTTCAGCTTTTCACTTGTCAGAAGGAAGCGCTGACTGCCAAGCACCCCATGTGCCGCACTGGGAACCAGAGGTCAGGAGTCAGTTTTCTGAAATGCAGTTACCTGATTTGCACTCCCCGGAGGAGAAATAATCTTATTCAATCTTGGAAAGATTGCTCTACCTCCCTTCAAAAGGGCAAACGATTCCTTCCAAAGAGCATTAAAGATAAGAGGGAAAAGGGAGAAAAATTGTGACCAAACATTCATGTCCTATTACCCTGCAGCTCCTTCTCCCCTCCGGAAACTTCGGTTCTGCGGAGTCACCTGACAGCAGGTGAGAAGCTCGGGGTACGGGTCCCTGGTCCGAGTCTTCTCGTGGCAAGAGTCCAGGGGCAGGAGGGGAAGCTGATCAACAGCTGCATTCACACCTCTGTCCCCGTCGGAGTCCCTGAGGGAGACCGGCTGGGCCGGGAGCTGGGCCTGGGGCTCCTGCAGGGCCTGCTTCTGTGGTGAGGGCAGAGTCGGTGACAAGGAGAAGCTCGGGCCGTCTGGGGCAAGAATCCCTCTCCCCACACCCTTCTGCGCAGGGCCGGAGGCTGCAGCGGGCCCAGGTTGACATGGGCACAGCCTCCACCCCGCCCTCCCGGCACTGCCATAGTCAACCCACCATCGAGTTCTGTCCCCTCCAATTCCAAACAGATTCCAGATCCATCCACCTCCCTTGACCCTCCCTCCCGCCCGACCTCAGCCACGACACTCTGCGTGGCTGCACCTGGCTCCCGACTGCTCTTCCCGCCCCCAGGTCTGTCCCTGTGATACATCCACAGCAGCCAAGTGGTCTTTGTAAAAAGTAGATTAAATGATACAATTCCTTGCTTAAAATCCTTGAAAGCATTTTCATTACTTATAGGAAGAATCCCCAAAATCCTTAAGATGCCCTTTAAAGCCTCGCCTGGTTTAGTCCTGCCGGCCTCTCTGATGCCCACTTCTCGCTCCGGACGTTCAGCCTCCCCAGCCTCTCTCGACCGGCCTCGAGTGCAGCCTCTTCCCGCCTCAGGGCTCTGCACCTGCTGGCCTCACGCAGCTCACGCTCCAGGCTTCCGTTTAGAGGCCGGTCTCCTGTCCCATGCTCGCATAGTACTCTGCAATTTTTTCCTTCATATAATTTGCCATGTTTTTAAATTATATGTTGATTTGGGTGATCATCTGCTGCATGTCTGTTGCCCTCATTATACTGCATAAAGGCAGCTACGGTGTCTGATTTGCTTATCACAGGATTCTAGAGGCCTGGAATGACACCTGGATGTAAGAGGCGTCTAAGTAGATGTTCTTTAAAGGGATGGATGCCTAAAGGTGAGTTTCGCAATATGCATTTTATTATTGTTTAGGTTCAGCAAGGCCACAGGGCAGGAGCCGCCCGCCATTGGAAAGACAGTTTGTTATGTTCACAGGTCCCTAAAGAGGGGGCGAGTCACATCACGGGGGACAGACAAGCACCAGGGCCAGCTGGGCGCAGGGAGAGCTGGAGGAGAACGTGGACAAGAACCTTCACTGTGGTTTCCACGGGGAGGACCAGGAGGGCAGGGTAAACAGGGCTGGGGGGGGCAGCTTAAATAATTTCAAGGGGCGCTGGGCTCAGTTGACGGGGACCTGGCCCCAGGGTGATGAAGGCAGGGAGTCTGAGAGCCCAGGAGGGCAGATGCTGGGGGTGGGAGCTTGGCTGGGTTGGTTTGCGTTTGAGTAACCTGGGAGGAGCGGGCGGTCCCTCTAGGGTCAGCAAGTCAAAGCATCGGAATACAGAAATAAAAGACATGGCTAATGCAAGGCGCCAGACCTAGTATTTAATTTATGCAGATTCCCCAGGGGATTGATCCTTCAGTTGTTAACACACACGCACACACACACACACACACTACACCCCATCACGGGGTTACACGCAGGTTCAGAGAAACCAGCCTCTGGTCCAGGGTCATTGAAACAGGTGCTCAAGGTACCAAATCCCCGCCGTGTTTCTCTCCCTGCAAAATTCAGCATCGCCTGCAAGCATATCCGGTTGGTAGAAAGTAACTCACGCCTTGTACTCCAGCTACAGGGGCGTATGGGCGATGCCTCTCAGCTGGAGCAGGTGTGAGTTCAGCAGCTCATGTGTCCCCTCCACGTGGTTTGGCGCCTTTCACGGGGCCTCACGTGCCCACACAGCACCAGGACATGTTTGCTGTTTTTAAAAATTGTGAATTATTGAACCAAATTCTGTCCCTAACTCCCAGTGGCTGCGGCTCTGCTCTTGTTTCCGGATGTTCAAGGCCACCTGCCTGGATGTTTAAAGGTTACCAGGCTCTTACTCCTGTTGGTGTACGCACACGGCTTCTTAGCACATAGAACCAAACACTTTTCCAAACTTCAACTAGAGATTGGGAGGTTGCAGCCGCTTTGTCTAGAACAAAACGACGTTTCCCAGGTAGAGTTACAGCAATCATTACCATCTGCCGGGCCAGTCAGGACGCTTAGCAACCGGTCCTGACTTTCCCCGCACCCTGGGGTTTATTAAATGGCTCTTTTAATCTATAAGATACACAGGTGGGGAATACCTTGGTGTAGACAAAGGCTTAGGATTTGTAATCAAGAGCCCCGAGTTCGATCTTGACTCTCCCACGATTTAAATTTGTGATTTTGCTCAAGTCACTTAACTTCATGAGATATCAATTTTCTCGTCTCTGAAACAGGCCTGGTGTTGACGACTTCATAAAGCCGTTGAGAAAAGCACATGAGATCATGTAAATAAAACGTTTGCATAAACTAAACCTACGGACTGAGCTGGCAAGCAGGGTACATCTCATGTGCTAACTCCCCTGGATTTGTTAAGGCTGTTTGGAAACTGTGTTGAGAAGGATTCTGAGGCTGTATCTGGGGTTATCGGGGAAAACTGCAATTGATGGGTAGAAATGCCGGTTGTGATTACCAGGGGCTGTTGGTACTGGAAGGGTGAGGAGGGCGTCACCGTCACCGCCCACATGACTGACATTGCCACTCCAGTAAGTAGGTGCTGTCATTACCATTATAATAACAGAAGTCGCAGGAGCAGCCTTTACAAGACAAAGCTGAGTCATTACAGAAGCAGCAAAGTATCAGCTAAAAGAGGAGGAGGCTTAAAGAAACAAATGATTTATTTTGCAAGAGGAAGCCTTGGTTTCCCAGATAGCAAACTCCAAGCAGGGCCTCGGTGGCTGGGAACCGAGCTGGACACTTAGCTCCTCCCCTGTTGGCTTTGTGGGTTCCTTGTCACCTGCCGCTTCCCCGGTGCCCTGGCCAGGCCCCTCCCCCACGTGATGTGACTCGCAGGGCCACCCCATCCACTCCCAGGCTTCAGCCACCTCCACGGGTCTCTCTGGCCCGGGCCTCCTAAGCCTCCCACCTGTGTACCCAACTGCTACCTGCACATTTATGCACGAGCCCACGTGTCTAGTTACAAGCCACAGAAAATAGTTCTGGTGAATTTAAGTGGGGAAAAAAACTATTTTAAAAGATATTAGGCCGGCTGCAGTGGCTCACGCCTGTAATCCTAGCACTCTGGGAGGCCAAGGCAGGCGGATCCTTTAAGCTCAGGGGTTCAAGACCAGCCTGAGCAAGAATGAGACCCTGTCTCTACTAAAAATAGAAAGAAATTAGCCAGACAACTAAAAATATGTAGAAAAAATTAGCCAGGCATGGTGGTGCATGCCTGTAGTCCCAGCTACTCGGGAGGCTGAGGCAGGAGGGTTGCCTGAGCCCAGGAGTTTGACGTTGCTGTGAGCTAGACTGATGCCACGGCACTCTAGCCGGGGCAACAGAGTGAGACTCTTGTCTCAAAAAAAAAAAAAAAAAGTTCTGGAGATCTGTTACACAACATTGCACATGTTGTTAACACTAATGTACTGCACAGTTAAAATGGTTAATTAAGATGGTAAATTTTGTTACAAGTTTGTACAGGAGGAAAAAAAAAAGTTTTCTTTTCAAAATAGATTCCAGCAAGTCAAATCATATTTTTCAGGGCTATTTTGAAGACAACAAATTACAGCATAACATTATCTTAATACCACTCACATATTTAAGTACAATCAATTCTTTGATTAGCCAGACTAACATAAATATTTCATACAAAATTCCAATACAATTTTGACTTTTTAGAATGCAGTAAGTCAGATAGATCCTCCCTCCTCATCTCTGACCGCTTCCCAGCTTAAAACTATTCTTGGTAACCTGGGACCCAGTGTGGGAGAAGAACCCAACTCCCATGAGATGCCACAAAGAAAACAATCTACATAAGGATAATTGTTGATTATATCAGCTTTAAAGATAATTTTAACTTGACATAATTGGAAGAACAGTTTTTATACTGTATACAATTTAAAAGCATCTCCCAGATGGGAGAACATGCCATCTGGATTCTTTTCAAATTTGAGATGCTTATGGATTGTATGCTACATTATCCTAGATTTTCTCCTATCTCGTTGACCACTCACTCTTATCAGTGGTCCTACTTCCTCCAGCCGAGTTAACAATGTTTTCACCCCTCACGCTCTGGCTCTTTATAAGTTCTCCCCTCTAAAAGTCAATGTACTCTACGCATAGTGATCCCCAATACACATCTCCTGCTCTTATCACTGCTGAACTACAGTTCCAATGTCTCTTTCTTCCCAAAATCCAAGCTACCACTTGGATGCAAGAGTACAGCACATTATCACTACTACGTTCCACGTACATACATTATTGCAAGAAATCTTTTGAGAAACAGAAACAAAGAAAGGAGTATGTATTCCAAAACATCAGAAAAGACTATTGCTATCAAAATATTATATATTAACTGAAACATAATCAAAGTTTCAGTACATTGCATTTTTAAAATATACACACATGTATATAGCAATGTATGTACGTACATATGTTGTTTATGTTATCTGCTACTAAATTATAAATGGCAAAGGTAGGAATCCACCTATTTGAAGACAACCCTCTGCTTCACATCAAGCTCCATGCTGTGCACATCATAACTACTCTATAAATGGTCACTCAAAGAATCTTTAGGAAAAATAAGGGTTGAAAGTTAAGACAGTAAGAAGCTGCAGCTTTAAGGCAGACCTGTACTAACAGATGAAAGGCCCCACAAAACCTAGAAGCTGAGCAGAGGACATTTACTCCTCCCCAAACTCAAGGCAATTCATGATATTAGGCCTCTAAAATCTACAAGAGACTCAATTGCCTCCCCACCCGCACCCCAAAGTAGGCCTAAGTACCTGCCACAGCATTTCTGTTCCAAGGAATGCCCATCTTTTTCTGTTAAAAATTATATCAGTTTACTTCAGGACTGGCTTGCAAATAAGTCTAATGTGTCTCTGGCTACCACATAATGCATTCACTCAACAAATATTAAACACCAGCTACATCCAAAGCACCAATCTAGGTGCTGCAGTTAAGGCAATATGAACAAGGCTGACAAAAACCCTTGCTCTCATTGAGTTTACATTCTAGTGTGGAGAAAGAGACAACCCATATAAATGCATGTTTGACGGTGACAAGAGCTATGCAGGTAAATAAAACAGTAAGGAGGAAAGAGATGGCAGGGAGCAAGGGATATCATTTTGTATGTGATGGCCAAGGAATGTTTCATTGAAAGGGTAATATCTGAGCAAAATATCCTGAAGAAATAAGGAATCAAGCCAGGGAAAGGGATCAGCAAGTACAAAGGTGGGTTCAGTTTTACTCATCTGTAAAATGGGTATAATATCCCCTACCATTTAAGAATTAAAGGTAGTATATTACTTTAAGTACCCAACATGTGGAATGTACTCAAAAAAATATGATTATTACAGTAATCTTTGGGCCTATCGTACCAGCAAAACCCTCAGCATATTGTCTGGCACACAGAAAACACTCAGAAAAAGTACAGGTTGAGTATCCCTTATCTGCTTGGGACCAGAAGTGTTTATTTCAGAACTTTTTGGATTTTGGAACACTTGCATTATACTTGCCAGTTAAGCATCCCCCAAATCCGAAAATCCAAAATCCCTAATGTTCTAATTAACATTTCCCTTGAGCATGTCAGTGCACAAAAAGTTTCAGATTTTGGAGCATTTAAGATTTCAGGTTTTCAGATTTGGAATGCTCAACCTGTATTTATTTAATCTCTGTAATAACCTATAAGGCAGGTGGGATTCTACCTCATTTACAGCTAAAATAGCTGAGGATCAAAGATTTGCTCAATCCTCCGCTAACCCCTAAAATTTCTATAAAGATATACTATAATTTCTATAAAAATATACTCCACAATTAAATAGAGGGCTTAAGGCCAGGTGCAGTGGTTCATGCCTATAATCCCACCACTTTGGGAGGCCAAGGCAGGAGGATCACTTGAGGCCAGGAGTTGGAGACCAGTCTAGGCAACATGACAAGACCCCATCTCTATGAAAAATAAAAAAAACTAGTGGGGCATCATGGCACATGCCTATAGTCCTTGCTACTCAGGAGGCTGAGGCAGGAGAATCACTGGAGCCCAGAACTTTGAGGCTGCAGTGAGCTCCACTGCACTCCAGCCTGAGAATAGAGCAAGACCCTATCTCTTAAAAAAAAAAAAAAGAAGTACTTAAAATACACTGCCAGGATGAGGAAACCATTCACATTAATGTCCACTCTTTAGCAGTATGGTAGTATAGCATTAATAACTTGGTAGCTGGGCTGGGTGCGGTGGCTCACGCCTGTAATCCTAGCACTCTGGGAGGCCTGAAGCAGGAGGATGGCTCAATGTCAGGAGTTCGAAATCAGCCTGAGCAAGAGCGAGACTCTGTCTCTACTAAAAATAGACAGAAATTAATTGGCCAACTCTGGGCATGGTGGCGCATGCCTGTAGTCCCAGCTACTCAAGAGGCTGAGGCAGGAGGATCGCTTGAGCCCAGGAGTTTGAGGTTGCTGTGAGCTAGGCTGACACCTCTAGCCCAGGCAACAGAGTGAGACTATGTCTCAAAAAAAAAAAAAAAACAAACTGCAATTTTCTAGGGAGAACTTTTGAAATTGTAAAGATACTGGAAGTAGAAAAGCAGCAGAAAAGGAAGCCCAGGAAAAAATGAAAAAAAAAAAAAAACACCACCACAAGCTGGCATCATAATGTTGCCTGATTTAGACCAGTTTACCTGAATAGATTGCTGCTATTAGAATCATTGTTCTTTTAGGCACTACCTTTGAGCCAGTGAGACATATGCCAACAATGTTTTGCATAATATTTTGTTCCAAAGTGTTTTATAAAAAGGTTAATTCCTTAAAACGAATTCAGATGTCACTTTACTGAGGATTAGAAGTACAAAATAACAAACTTTATTATCTCTCTGCCACTCAATCCTTTTCTAGGTGTTACTTGATGTTTATTATAAAATATGAAACATATCATGTGCAACTTCAAACTGAGAATGATCTATCCTCCATCAGTTCTCAGTAGAATATAAGCTTTTCACCTACCTAATCCCCAAATGCTTTCTGAATACTTTGAGAAGTTTAACTTTGCCCTATGTCTCATACATTTAGAATTCTTGTCTCCTTTTATTCTATTTCCCCAGCAAAGGTATCACTATGAAATCTATAAATCATCCCACTGGGAGGCAGTGTATCACCGTGTAAAGAAGTGTTCCGGAATTAGGCAGAACTGATTTTAAAAGTAAGCTCTGCCACTTATTAGCTGAGTGATCTTGGGTAAGTCTCTTAACCATTCTGAACCTCAATAAATAAAAATATCCACCAACTACCTCAGAGGGTTATTGTAAGGAACAAAAAATTAAATGTTAAGGAGCCTAGTACAACTTGCCATATAGTAAGTAGACATAGTAAAATGGTATCTTGTCAAGAAAAACTTTTATCATTAATACAAAGCCAACTAGGGGAAACTACTTCTCTACCAACATACAGCTCTTAAATATGAATACTAATAATGTAATTATAATGCAGGGCTACATTTCTTTAAAAACCTAAGGTCTTAATTCAATTACCATTTGAGAACCTATATAATATGTACTGCACAGTGATAAGGATCCAAAATCAGATAGAAACATAGTTCCTAGACTGAACTCTTATTAATAAGAGATAAATTTGGATATTTGTTAATATTGTACATTTAAACACTACGTATTTAAACACAAACACAAAATTTCTTCTTAGGTTAGAAACCTATTTTTCTGTGGCAACTCAGAAAACTGCTTTAGTCTAACTTCAAAGAAGTAGGAACAAATTCCCTATCAAAAAAACTTTTCTAATAAAATCCCATATTGTCCAAATATTTAAAACACCAAAATATGAACACACTACTGAATATTCCTCAATGAATAGTAATATTTTATGCATTGATATTTAATCAAAACTCAAAAAAGTACATATACTTAGAACTGGAAAAATCCATTTGTCATTGACAAGTTTGCTTTCCAAAAACACACCTTCATGCTTCTGCTTCCCTGCCAGCCATGGCTACCACCACTTCCTCAATTCTCCTGCCAAGAGTAAAGTCTGAAGAATGTCTTTTGGCCTGAAGCAATGGTGGAAACAGGGAGGGACATATAGCAAAGGAAAAATATTATGGCTTTGCTAATATTTCCTACCTTTTGTCTCCTTTACTGCAGAAGGGAAATTCTCAAAGGTTCATGTTCTTATCTTTAATACTATTTCTTTAGACCACAAAAAATGTCTTTTTTTAGTAAAAGGATATTAAACGTGTTCTTTGTAATAACATTCTAGTCTCCATGAAGTTTGCAAATTGGGTACAAGGCAGTAGACACACTGGTGAGTGGAAAGACTCTCCCTGCTTTTGAGAAAAGAAAAAGCTTAGAAATCTAAGGAAAGGATATCATATCACAATCCTGAAATGGAAATACTTCAAATATACCAAACCTCAATCACACACACACACACACACACACACACACACACTCACATCACACACAGAAAATGAACATAGTGTCATATACTGCTAGAATGAAATTTCAAGCTAATATTCCAATCCAAGGTCAAAAATTAAAACACAAGTATGTATAAATTTAACTTCCCATTTAAAATCACACATTTAGAATGTGAAATAAAGACAGACACAAAAGAGTCCCAAACAACAAAGTTATCATTAATTGCCCCTTCTTTTACACAGAATCATAAAACCATCTAGAAGGTCTTAACCTTTGGATGACAGGCAGTAAGTGCTTATACAGGATGATCATGGGCTCTTTTAACTTAGTTTATTAACCACCACCAAAGACTGAAGCATTCCAAGGACACATTAAAGTCCTCAATTGTTTTCGTTTTGTTTTCTTGGTTATTTTGCCCCTAAAGTTTTCCACAGCAGTCCTTACTTTTCAATTCTCGTCATTAATCTCAAATTAAGGACACTGTCAAAACTGGATTAATGGCTATTGGTTTTAGCTTAATACTCTTTAACATAGAGTAATCGCAGTACATATTTCTTTAAATAGGTATGTTTAACTCTTTTGTTCTAGGAGGCCTAGGAGAAAGGATTGCTTGAGCTCAGGGTTTGAGACCAGCTCTGGCAAGAGCAAGATCCCCATCTCTACCAAAAATAGAAAAAATTAGCCAGGTGTGGTGGCGTGCACCTGTAGTCACAGCCACTTGGGAGGCTGAGGCAGGAGGATCGTTTGAACCCAGGAGTTTGAGGTTGCAGGGAGATATGATCACCCCCCTGCACACCACCCCGGGCAACAGAGCACCCCACTACGG
Organism: Lepilemur ruficaudatus; assembly: GCA_963574885.1. NCBI lineage: Eukaryota > Metazoa > Chordata > Mammalia > Primates > Lepilemuridae > Lepilemur > Lepilemur ruficaudatus. The sequence continues at coordinate 1,695 of CAUYRT010087803.1, read as the reverse complement.
GGGGGGGGGCGGTCTTTTTTTACAGATAAAGTCGAAGCCACTGTATTCCCTCAGGGCAGAGATTATGTGTTTAGTTTACCACTCTATATCCCACCTCTAGTAGGCACTTTAAGTACCAACTGATTTAACAATGAGCCTTTGAGCACCTGATAAAATGCACACATACGTTTTGTATAATACATAATTTCAGTGTTCAGGAACCTCCATCCCACCCATGCACCCCTGCTTAAAAACCAGCAACATAGTTTTTTAAAAACCCAACTGTATTCATTTCATGTAATAAATAAAATCTCTCCAAAATAATCTTTTGTCTACCATAGTCACTATACAGGCCACAAATTTCTTCATCTGGTCAGAAATGCAGTCCCCTTCAAGCTATACCTTCTCCTCATAATAGTTACAACAAACTAAATAAAACACTTTTTAAAAATTGAACAGACCTACTTAATGACTTCTTATAAGATAATGACACCAACAAAACCTCCAAAAGTGAACTAGCTAGAGGGAAAAACACAAATTACTCAATGAAATATTAAAATAGCGAAGTATGAAAACAAAACTGGAAGTTCCCTTAAGATCAGACAGATCTCTACCACTCACCTCCACTCAAGAAGAGGAAAAAAAGATCTTAGCTAACAATATAATAGGTCCACAACTGGAGAAATAATTTTTCCACATTTAAATTCATCTTCAGTAATTTCTTTTTTCAGGGGGAGAAACAGTACCACAGCATAAACAGGCCAGAAATACAAAAATAACCCTACAAATCATAACAAAAGAAGACTATTAATTTTATGAAATGACACATCAATCTCTACAAAACTTAAATCGCAGCCGGGCGCGGTGGCTCACGCCTGTAATCCTAGCACTCTGGGAGGCTGAGGCGGGCGGATCGCTCAAGGTCAGGAGTTCGAAACCACCCTGAGCAAGAGCGAGACCTCTTCTCTACTATGAATAGAAAGAAATTAATTGGCCAACTAAAACTATATAGAAAAAATTAGCCGGGCATGGTGGCGCATGCCTGTAGTCCCAGCTACCTGGGAGGCTGAGGCAGGAGGATCGCTTGAGCCCAAGAGTTTGAGGTTGCTGTGACCTAGCTGACGCCACGGCACTCACTCTAGCCGGGCAGCAGAGTGAGACTCTGTCTCAAAAAAAAAAATAAAATAAAAAAACCAAAAAAACTTACCTCGCAAACCATGTTACAGAATCGATTTAACTGCAGATAAGTTTCTAAACTGGACCTTTTTCTTTCTTTTGTAATACCACTTCTACCTAGTCACAAAATTATTTGTCTTCTTCCAGCTGTCTTCAGAAAAAATTTTCCACAGAACTCCCATCAAATATCATACAATCTGCACTTATTCCTAAAAAATGGTGATGGGAACCTGAGTAACATGTAAGAAAACAAATTCAGATGTAGTTATCATGGGAGTTTTCTTTTTTTTTCTTTTTTTAACTTAGGAAGGTGCTTTTCAACATTAAGACATATAATCACCCCAGTCAAATAGCCACTTTAAAAATTCAACGGAGGCCGGGTGTGGTGGCTCATGCCTCTAATCCTAGCACTCTGGGAGGCCCAGGCGGGCGGATCGCTCAAGGTCAGGAGTTCGAAACCAGTCTGAGCAAGAGCGAGACCCCGTCTCTACTAAAAATAGAAAAAATTAGCTGGGCATGGTGGTGTGTACCTGTAGTCCC
>CAUYRT010087802.1:0-14448 GCA_963574885.1 Lepilemur ruficaudatus | reverse complement strand
GTTCCATTATTGAAGGTGGGGTATCGGAGTCTCCCCCAGTTGGCCGTTACTGTCGAATTGCCTGTTTCTCCCTCAGTCCTGTCAGGTTTTGCTTCATGTGTCTGCATTCACGCACACAGCTGTCGCGGGGCACACCTGTCTTTACAGTTCTGTGTATGTGCTGGATTCACCTTTTCATCATTACAAAATGTCCTTTTCTGCCTTTAGTAACAACTCTTGTCTTAAATCTATTTTGACTGATAGTGTAAACACAGTGCAGCCACCCCAGCGTTTTGTGGGTACTGTTTCCACGGTACTCCGTTTCCATGCTGTCATAGTTAACTTGTGTGTGTGTCTGAATTTCAGGTGTGTCTCCTGCACACACACATACACACGTCTGTATAATACAGCTGGATGGTCTTTGGTTTTTTAGAGACAGGGTCTCACTTTATTGCCCAGGCTGGAGTGCAGTGGTGTCATCATGGCTTGTGAGAAGTCAGCGCCGCGTTTATGGAGGGTCATTTGCTTCTTTATGTTGTTCCTTTGAAGATATGTCTGTTTTTCAACAATTTGACTGCGATGTATCTAAGTGTGAATCTCTTTGAGTTTACCTTACTTGGAGTTCACTCCACTTCTTAGATTGAAGATTAATGTTTTAATACAGTTTGGGATTTCTGCTCCTTTCTTTCTCTTTGTGCATTTTCTGGGACTTTCCTTATGGTTGGTAGGCTTGGTATCTGGTACCGTTGCTCGTGTCCTACAGGTCTCTGAAAGTCTTCATTTTACTTCCTTCATTTTTCTTCCTGTTCCTCAGACCGGATGATCTCAATTGACCTGTCTTCAAATGCACTGATTCTTTCTTCTGTTAGTTCGAATCTGCTGTTTGATTTGAATTCAACTCCAGAATTTCTGTTTGCTTCTTTTTTATAATGTCTAACTCCTTAATGATGTTTACTGAAATATCATTCACATAATTTCCCTTAATTCTGTAGACATGGTCTCCATTGGTTCCTTGAACATATTTATAATAGCCAATATTTAAAGTATTTGCCTAATAAAGACTGGGCTTCCTCAGGGATAGTTTCTATTGACTGTTTTTTAAAAATTGCTGTGTTTGGGCCATATAATTCTGTTTCTTTGCATGTCTTATAATTTGTTGAAATTGAACATTTTAAATAACGTATCACTCTGGCATCCAGATTTCCTCTTCCCCAGGGTTCGTTGCTGTTTGTTGCTGTTGGTTTGTTCTGTGACTTTCCTGGACTAATTATGTAAACTCTGTAGGCTTTGTCACGTTTGGTTTCCGAGGTCTCTCCTCAACCTAGCGGTAAGCTCCTGACTGGACAGATTGGATGATTTTCCTTTAATGCTTTGAGCCAATCAGTTTTCTAGCTATTGCTGTGCACGTCTGTCTGTCAAATCGTGTTTTCAGCAGGCAGTTTACACCTGTGCCTTACCCTTCACGTCCTGCTTAAGTAGAGCCTCAAAACTGGCCAGGGGTGAGAGCTTAGGGCCTTCCCGGGTCTCTCCTGGGCACGCACACAGCCCTGCACGTGGACTTCTAGATTCCCAGGGATGTGGTCAAGCTTATCAGGGCTCCCGTGGACATCTTCCTCAATTTTTCCTTTTGAGCTTTTTGCTCAGCCTCTTGTTAGCCCCAGCTGGTGACACTTGCCTGAGGCAGGCACAGTGCCGACCGTCTGCCACGGCTGGCCCTGCAGGCCAGGCTGTTTGCAGAGTGAGCTCTGAATCAGGTGCCGAGAACAGACCTTTTCAGTGAGCTGCCAGGTAGGTCAAACAGTGGCAGTTCTCTGGCCATGGAAATTTGGGGTGGCTCTAAATCCATTCTGCCCCCTCCTGCGGTTAACAGGCTGCCGTTTTTCACGGATACTGCACTCGAGGGCTCTGGTTTTCAAGGCTGCTACAGAATCAGGGAGAAGGGAGTGGAGTCGGGGCAAGTTAAAATGCCACTGGCTGTTCCTACAGAGACTCAGCTGTTTTCCTTTAATAAACACTCGTCAGCTTGTTGCTAGCCTTTAGCTTCTGAAAAAAAATTAACGAAAGTTAAGTTCCTAAAGAGTTGATTTGGACATTTTTGGCAAGTCCTGTTGCTTTTATGGAGGAGCAGAGTTTCAGGGGTCTTTACTCCTCCTTCTGGAAGTGGAAATCTTTTATATATTAAAACTGTAAATTTACACTGATCTTTTGGATTCAACCAGGCAATTCAAACAGGCAGGGTTCTTTTTCTTGCCTTTCCCCTTTTCTGATATGCAAATATTTTTTCCAACAGTGACACACTCAGTTCTTGTTATCTACAATATGTGTATTTGTTTGATTTTAGAAGATACATAGAATAGTTTCAGAGTGGCTGACCCACATCCCTGTGAGAAACACATTTACTTGATTTGCCTTTTAAAAAGATCAGTGGCCGCAGCCTCAATCATGAGAGTGGTCAGTTACTCGTATTATTCAGGTCGTAGATGGAAGTGGCTTGGACCAGAGCGGCTGTGGTTCCGATGGTTCCTGGATGTATTTTGAAAGTTGAACCCATGGTATTAAACCGATGGATTGGACGTGGGGTGTGACATAACGAATCCAGGGTAGTGCCATGATTTTTGCCTGAGCAACTGAAAGAACGCAGCTGCCGTTAGCTGAAAGCCTGTAGGAGACGCAGGTGCTGGGAGCAAGATTGCTTTTGGTCGTTTTAGGTTTCAGGTGTCTGCTGGATATTTAAATGCAGATCGACACTGGGTTGTCCACAGGGAGCCGAATGAGTTGGGGGTTTAGAAGGGATCTGGACTGGGGACAAATCTTCAGGAGCCACCAGCATCGAGATGGGTGTTACAGGAGCCGTCAGGGCCCTGCCTGCATCCTAGGAACCGCCGAAGTGCCCCGCCGTGATCGGCGGCCCTGCCGGAAGCTGCTGGTGCACACGGCAAAGCGGTAACTAACGTGCCGGACCAGCCCTCGGACAGTAGCTCTGGGAAGTTGGTGCAGGTACCCCCCGTCCCCTGCCCCTCAGCTGGGCGACTGTGAGGCGCAGTTTGCCACATTCCCCGGAGTGTCCCGGCGGGACCGAGCTCGGTGGGCAGCTTCACAGCAGAGCCTTCGCCGGCTGCCTTCTCCTTCCCGCACAACCCCCGATTTCCCGCTGATCACGTCCACGTGACGCGTCGTTTCAAGCGCTGCTTCTGGGAGAACTCAGACTAAGAGAGTAATCTGAAAGCCGAGAAACTGGATGAGACCATCAAATAAGCGAGTGCAGAGAAGAAAGAGGTTCAGACTCAGTGTGCGTACCGAGGCCCTGCGACACGGGAGGGAGCGGCCAGGGAAGTCGGGGACAGAGGGGGCAGTGCAGTCGAGGATGACAGGGCGACGGGCCGTGGGAGCTAATAAGCTGGATTAGGAGAGAGGTCCCGGCACGAGGGAAAAAACTGTGAACAAGTGGTAGCAGCATCAGTGGACTGAAACCTTGGTGAGGGTCCGAGCATTGCTGGGGTCGAAGCCCCAGGAGTGAACTGTGAGGTACCAGGGGGTTACTGGGGACTGAGATGCCTAAACCCGAGATTCTGCAGGTCGCAGCCGCTGTCGTTGAAAGGGCTGCGCTCTAGAGTAGGACGTGAAGCGAGTGTCTCCTCACTGGAGGAAGAGCAAGGAGCCGCGAGGCCGGGGAGTTGTATTGGACGGCCATTTGACGCCGAAATCACCAATGATTATGAAGTTAGTATTGAGTGACACTGAACGGGGGGCTAAAGTTTTCAGCTACTGAGGGGCAGTGAGTGACCAGGCCGGGGCTCAAGAAACTGCAGTGAGAAACAGTGAACCAAAGATAGGAACCTTCTTCTTGAACAGTCCTTACTTCGTACCAAGCAGTTTGTAAACATTAAGTCATTCAATTTTTGTAACAACCCTACGAGCTTGGTACCATTTCACCCACTTCTACAGAAGAAGAAACAGAAGCCAAAAGGGTGAATATTAGTGACGTGCTCAGGGTCCCACAGCTCGCGAGAGGTGGTGGTAGGATTGCAGCCTAGGGGGTCTGGCTCGTCCTGAACCCCCCCACACTGATGCCTGCTCATTCCGAGTGTGGGGAGCAGGGAAGTTTAATGCAGAGTGATCTAGAAGCAGCACTGAGAAGCTCCCTCTTGGGAGGGAAAGCAGCCACTCTCAGAAGGGCTGCAAGGGAAGCCACATGCTTGGGGAAACCAGATTTAAAACTGGAAAAGTTTGTTTTAATTTGTAAATCATGATTTTGTTTCACTGCCTATATATTATCTTGTACTGGCTTGCTTTTTGTTGCAATGACTAACAGCTTTCAGACACATGTTGATAGACGGTAACTGGTTCTAATAGTTTTATCTTTTGCTATTAAGATGACTGTTTAATTTTGATTTGATGACAGATAACATTAAAAAAGTATTCTTTGCAAAATTACGAGTTTGCTAAAGCTAGGAGATGTTGAATTTTATCAAATGTCGTTGCTAGGTGTCTATCTGAATGTTTCCCCTTTGGTTTTATTGTATTGATTTCTGAACAGATCATTTTCTGAGATCATTCTTGCATTTTTGGGATAAAAACACCTTGGTTATTGTGTATGTCCAATATGTGACTAGAACTGATTTGGTCTTCATTTAGGAATTTGCGATCTGTAATCTGAGTGAGACTGGTCTGCTGTTTTTTCTCTTGATACTTTTGTCAGGATCGTGCTAATTTAGAAAATAGGTAATTTTAGTTTATCAAAGCTAAAAAGATGACTGATGCTTAAAAGCTAATTACGGTGCTGAACCTTGCTGTGAGGAGGGCCGTGGGGTAGACCGAACGGGATGGCTGGAGCGGTTTCATCCAGGGCTTAGTGTGAGCCTTTTGTAACCAGGTCTCTTCACATGAGCCACAGAACACAGAAAGTGGTTTAAGTGGCTGTCTCGATTCTGACAAGAACAGTGCGTGACTAGTATCGTTAGATGCATGGAGATGGATTAGCTACGAGGACAGTGTATTCATCTCCTACCGCTGCTGCGCCGAGTTCCCTCTCGGTCAGCAGCTTGCAGCAACACACGCGTCTGGCCAGAGTCCAAAAGCATTTTCAGTGAACTAAAGTCATCAGGGCTGGTTCTTTCTGGAGGCTGAGGGGAGAGTCTGTTCTTTGCCTTTTTCAGGTCTGAGGGGCTGCCTGTGCTCCTTGGCTTAGGGCCCCTTCCTGCACCTTCAAAGTGCCTCACTCTGATCTGCATCCAGCACCACGTGGCTCCTCTCCCGCAGTCCAGCCTCTGTCTCCCTCTTACTGTTACGATACTTGTGATTAAAACTAGGGTTCCTGACACAGGGAGAGTATCCTGGTGAGCGCTACCTGTAATCCCATCTGCAAAGTCCCCTTTGCCAGAGGTAGCATTCATTCACAAGTTCCAGGAATTAGGACCTGGATGTCCTTGGGGGCCACTATTTAGCCTAGTACAGATCCTAAGGATCTTATGGTTTAATTCTCTTCTGAACCTTGGGTGAGAAAGGCTGTATGGACAGTGTGCTCCTCAGATCTACAGACGGCACAAAACTGCCACATGACTGAATCAAGACTCGACACGATCCTGACTGAATGACAGAACACCACAAACGGTAGCTCCGAAGTGTGTGACTCTGTTGCGTCCTGTGTGGAATGCTTGCACAGGGGTCGAGGTATCAGCTGGCAATTCCAGGAAGAGTGTGATTGGGCTTTTACCGGAAATGGCATTCGAAGCGGAAATGGGAGGGATGTTCTTCCAGATCCATCTTGACTTTGTGGGGCAGCCTGGCTGGCCCTCCGCACCGGCGTGCACACCGGGAGAGCGATCAGGACTGAGGGTGGGGCCAAGAGGGAACCCAGGACCGACACTGAGGAGAGGCAGGTACAGATTCTTCATAACGGGCAGATCAGGGCTCTCCAAAGGTGGAGGTGCACAGCGGGGACTTTCCTCGCTGCTGCGGGAGCCCCGGTCTGAATGAGTAACTGGCCGGGCTGTGTGGGGAGGGGAGACGTGGGTGCTCAATTACAGGATTTACGGTTCCTGTCAAACCTTGAGACTCCAAATTTTAGTTGAGGAGACCAAGGCTCAGAGAGAGGTCATTTGAGTGGATTTATAAAGTTAGAAGCAGAGTCAAATATTAAAACCTCATCATTTCTGGTCATCTTCAGATATTAATACTCAGTTTTTTTGAACCACATGCAAGGAAATAAATTCAGAGGTAACATTTAATACTCAAACCATAAATTTTCAAGGCCCTGAGAATCTCTTTCTTAACAGTGCTGCTGTTGAACCCCACAGGCCTGTCAGAGGCTGCCTGGAGGAAGATGAAATTCAGGGAATCAGAAACAGCAAATCACTCCAAATTTCATGTGAAAGAATTTTCATGAATCTGTGGCATTTAAATCTTGAAAATTTTTAATGAACATAAGATCCCAGGGAGCTAATGCTGCATTTCACAATCTCTGAGCACTGATCAATGTTCTTCTTAATCCTGTAGAATTTCTCCACATATTCAGAACGTCCTAAAAGCTCCACAAAATCTTCGTCGTGAGTGATTACCAGAAGCTGGAAGTTACGCTGCTGTGAGCGACTTTTTATTATCCTGAAACAATATATTTAGAACATTTTATTACTAAAGAGCATAACCCTTTCTTTTACTTGAAAAAAACCACTGTGAACCTTCTGTGACGACCAAGCTTTTCCTGTGTCACTGTGGGGGAGGGGTGGGGTGGCCCCAGGCCAGGCACGTAGGCGTCCCCTCTCCCCTCTAGACAGTGGGGTTACATGGCCTCATTCCTCACCTCGGTCTGGCTCAGGGACTGCTTAGAGTACAAGAACTAGTTTCTTTTAGATCACAAGTTCTTACTAAAGCAGGTAGAAATGTTTTATAGAGTTTTCCTTAACACCTAAGCTGCTCGAGGTTAGGAGTCTAACATTCCTTTGCCTGTATTTTCCTAACCTGTTACCATTTTCTCTTGAAGAAAATTTTAAGAATAAAGACCGACCACAGGTAAGGGGAATAACACTGCCTTCTCACGAGCTGGGTCTACTCAGAATTCCGCCGCCGCCACTCCCTAGATGCATCACTGCTGTGACACTCGGGCCTGAGTGGGTGTACTGCAAACGCTTTTGCTCATTTTTCATATGCCGAGGTAACCAGCTATGAGCCTGAGACCCGAAAGACTGTTCCTCTCAACTACCCACTTATTCATCCCTTGCCTAGAGCTGGATGCACCTGAGGTGACAAAAGCACAGCCCTGCCCTGCTGTTGCCACAGGGCGACTGAGACGGCTGGAGAACGAAGGCCCAGAGCTGCTCACGCCTCCTCCCGGCTGCCACCCGGAACCATCATCTCTGCTACAGAGAGGCCACCTGGAGCCAGGAGTGCCCGCAACGCCGCCTCCTACCTCAGAGGAAGTGCCTTTCCTGTTAGCACGGTCCTTCAGCAAGGCCTGGCTCACCCTGGAGTCACAGGTGAATGGGGTAAACGGGTGTGTGCAACGTTATCCTCTCTGGATTCTACCTAATCACTAGTACGCTTTCTGAGTGAGAGCGCCTGTCGTCTGGCACGGGTGGAAAGCTGGGAGACAGCACTGAACCCACCAGCAGGGCACACTGACTCCCGTGCACGATATGTGGTTCCTCTGCCAGGTTTACAGGAAAACCAGATGCAGCCAGGAACCCCTCAGTGACTGTCCCTGTGAACACACTTGGGGAGACGCAGATGTCTGGGGCTGCTGGCCACCCCCTGGTTCCTGAAGAATTACCATCAAAAGGTAAATCCCAGGGCCTGGCACCAAGCGGCTTCTCCAAGGACACAGCTAGAGAGCACATCACCACAGAACTCTCAAAAACTAGCAGAGCCTGCCCTCAAACGTGAGATACTTACTCAACCAGAGCGTGTGCAAGAGATTCAATGTTTTCTCGGTCAAGGTTTGTCGTTGGTTCGTCCAAGGCGAGGATGCCACAGTTGAGGCAGAACGTCTCGGCCAGGGCCAGGCGGATGATGAGCGAGGCCAATACCTGGAAAAAAGCCCCTCAGTGAGATGCACGCACAGACCCCTCCTCACCCCAGGGCGGGCAGGTCAGCAGACCGGCACGACCTCTTTAGAAGGGGAAGGTGGGAACATGTCACAGGGTCACGTGTTTGGTAGAGCACTGCTCTCTGGGAGAGCCTAGCACTGCGACCAAACCCTCATGCCCGTCCAGAAGGTGAACCACTGGGTGCAGCTCACCATTTCCAATGAATCCCACACACAAAAATTCACATCAGCTATAAAAAACCTGAAATCACAGGCTTGAAACAGACACATAATACCGTTCATCTGACTAAAGGTCTAAGATTAACAAACTTAATTCTTGACCTGGCTATTTTATTTTCCTGATAATGAAATGAGATTGGTTAAAAGATTTCGACACATTTACATAGACTTTTTCTCTCTTAGAGTCATCTTTAAATCTCCAAGTTGGTGTGTACAATTTTGAGAGAGGGGAAAAGAAGAAGAAAAAATCATGGGTCAAAGAATCAGGGGTACAGAAGTGTGGTTTTGAGCTTACCTGTGGGAGACCCAAGTCACTGGAACCCTCAGGCACTTTCATGGCTACTAGAAACCTAACACGAAAACCCTCAGACCCAACTGAAGCCATGTGAGGGGACAAGGGACACAGAATTAAGAGTGTAGGACTATTCTGGGAAGTAGAAACTCTGTGAGCTGTAAATCCCCTCTCTCCCTGAATTTGTGAGTGGGAGGGCATCAAAGAGCGAGTTGTTGGTGTTAGAACAGTTTAACCTTCTCATGCTGCCCAGGGCAGGCCAGCAGAACGCAGAAGCCAGAGCTGCAGCGTGGCCCTTGGAGGGACGTGCACTTCCTGCCTGCCAGTGCGTCCCTCTGCTGCCAGCGCCACTGCCCACTCGCAGGCTGGCTTCTGGGGCCTCAGCAAACGCCGGGCTTAGGCAGGGTGGAGGCCCACCTCCACCAAACCATCTATTCCACACCAAGACAGCAATTATTGCTAATTAATTTTCATAACTTAGATTAGCCATAGGAAATCTACTTTTGTTAAGAAAGTATTTTCAATCCAAAAAGACCACATTTCAATCTTTATATTTTCTCATTTGTAACTCCCACTAAAAACCACCGAAGTAGGGATACTGATTATACAGGACAAGTTTGTGATTTCTATAGACTATGACTTAGATGGTAATCTGCAGAGCCTTAGAATTGGTATCAGCTGTCTTGAGCTGACGTGTGCAGACAGGCATGGTGTGTGTTTAAGCAAAAACTGAAAACTATGAGGACAACTCAGATAACGCGGGTGTCCATTGTTAAGATTTTACACAGTTATTAACAAGCGCAGGGGTCCGGAGGTGTCACCAATGTGATCGTCTGCTTCAGTCTGAAAAGAGGGAGCTCGGGAACCGTGTCGTCTCTGGCACCGGCACTTGTTCCTCAGAGAGCAGGTCCCGTTTTCCCGACTCTTTGAAACGTCATTCCTCTTTCTGATTCTGCTCCGTGCTCCATGCGCAATGTAGGCCGTCATCCCACGGCCTCACCTGGAGCCGGCTGGCCTGCGCTAGCAGCGAGTGCTTGTGTGTGGCATGACGGGGCAGAGGCGCCGTGGGTAGCCAGGCCATCAACCCCGGCAGACCCTTCCCTCAGGTGGGCCGAAGCCCACGACCAGGCTGGGGTGGGGGTGGGGACGCGGTCCTCTGAGAGGGCCGCTTTCTCAGTGAGAGTCTCCCATCAGGCTGTTCCATCTGGCTCAACCTGGGACTTGGCTTGCTAATGCTATTATGTCACTGATTCTGAGACATATCCCCACCCCCATTTTGACTTCTCTGAAATCAGAAGCATCTATGGTTATAAACTGCGTTTTCTCATTGCCGGTGGCACGTGAAATAGCGGTGTGTTTTGTAATTGATGATACGGTGACCTTACTCTACACGTAGCCTATGCTGTGAGAATGCTTCAGGCCCTTCTCTTAAAAGCCCACCACGCTGCAGGAAAGGGTGGTTGGCACTAGGAGAGTGTCGTGATGGTAGCTGAGCCTAATCCACTTACGTGGCAAAAGGACACTTCCCACCCTGCAAGGGCGCCACAGAGAAGGGCAGCCCTGGGTGCGTCCACCCACCGCTAGTCTCTCTCTCCCAGTTCTTGGTGTCGGGCGCTCCCTGGGCTCCCGAGATACTCGCCTTCTGTCCAGCGCTGCAGCGTCCTCGCATGTCCAAGGCCGTGTCTCCCTTCAGCATCACCACGCGGTAGTTATAATTCCTCCTTTTGTCAGAAGCCGATACGTTTTCATCGGCATCAGACCGAATTTCTATGTATTCAATATCTGACACAGAAAAAGAGTATGTCAGAGGGACGGACACTCTGCAGCCCTATGTCATTTACAAACACTATGGAGGAAGCCCAGAGGTGGCGCGTGCAGCTGGCACGGCCAGGGGAAACTTTAGGGCTGGGCTGGAGCTGCTCCTCCGCTGGGGAGAGTCGGGCGCCTGCTGTCTGGCCAGAAGCAACCCAGATGCCCCAGCCCTCAGCCTCGACTCTCTGTCCCAGTTCCTCTATTGAGAGTTTCCTCTGTATCACGTTTCGGTTTATCCCTCTCTGCACTGCAACAGAACCTATCCAGTCATCAGCTGGACATAATGTCTATGCAGCCAAATATGCAAGTCCTGTCTGGCTTTGGAACAGAAAATTTTACATTTTCTTCTTGCTACAAGATGTTGTCAAGATAAGAATTTTTAGAAAATCTCAAAGAGATGTTCAGAAAGGGGTCCAGGGAGGTAATACCGGCATGATAAATGACGGGGATCTGGAGAGGGCGTTTGTGAAACACAGGTCAATCACCTTGTCCCCGGTAGGTGCTTCGCCAAAGGTCGCGAATGATTTTATTGATTTCTTCCATTTTCATACTGTGAAATTTCATTATTGCTCTGAAAAAGAAAACCATTGGTACTTTATACATATGAAACATATCTATTAAAATATATAAAATATACAACACATAATAGTATAAATAATATCATAAAATAACATCCCCAAATTTGCAGTGATAAAAGTAGAATACAGTGAAAGCTGGAAGACAGACGCAGGACCGACACCCTCTGCGTGGCCAGTGCTGCAAACTGACGAGGGATTTTCAGCGCCCCGGGGGCCTGACCCTGCTCCATTTTCGCTATGATACAAAAATACCCATTTAAGTCAATACTTAAAAGCTGTGAAAACTTCAGAAAATGTAACTTCTTAGTAGACTTTTTTCTTAGGCCGTGATAATGTGTCGGAGGGCTGCCTCCTCCACTGATGCGCGCTGTTAGAGACTTGCTGAGCGGACGCTGGGAGCAGAGCATGCGGTTAGCCACGCGGCCCTCAGTCTGCGGGGAGTGAGTGACTCTCTGGGACTGCCGCCTCGTCCCTTTTCTGTCGCTATTATGGTTCTACCAACAGCCAGCCTCTCACGCTGTTTCTATTCCCCAGATACGTGAGATTTTTACCCACTGTAAGCTTTGGTTCAGAGAGGGTGATTTAGAGGCTTAAGCTGAGCGGAAATTTCACTTCACCTTCCTGATCACGGATTCCAAACGTGTATTAACTTCCATTTGGTCCTGGCACGCCCCTCCCCAGCTCTCTTTTAAAGTAGTATTTTCTAAACACTGAAAAGAAGAAATGTTTGTAAAAACAAAAGCAGCCTATCGAAATCTACCGTGTTTCTGCTACAGTCACCTTTGACCATGAAGTGCTCAGGCTCAGGTTCGGTGGGAGCGAGTCTGTGAACTAATAAATGTTGCACCGGAGATAAAAAGGCAACCGCCACTGCCATCGCCAAGCAGAGGATGTGAGGCGACCTAGCTGCCATCTGCAGGCCTCTTATCTGATACATACAAAAAAAGAAACTCAACGTAATGCTGCTGCCTCTGTAGACTCATTTCATGATCTCTGGTTCACCAGCAAAGAGAAAGAAATGACTCAACATAAACACATGTTAAATACCAGATGAACGATTGTGAGGCAGTGAAGACTGGAAAAAACCAATTCTGCTGGCTGATGAGAATGCAACAAGTCGCCATTTTCTACTTCATGCCTGTATCTCAGCCTAACATTTTATGCTCCTTTCAGAAAGACACAAGAACATCTAAGCATGTCATTAAAAAACCTGAAAAAACAAAAAACCAAACCTCACAGAATGTTCTTGGGGCCAGTCCTGTAAAGACTGCTTTTCCATACCTTTATATATTATGAGCCTGATTTTTCAATGACTTTAGAGAAGTTATCTTTCCATTTAAGTTAAAAACCCTCAATAAGTAACACAAACAAGCATTCCCAAGGTGGAGAACAAGCTCCAGGTAGGACGGGGGCCTTCCAAGGCGTGCGCACAGCTTGGCCTCCTGAGACGAGACACCACTATGCTAAATCGTCTCATTTAATCCTAACGACGGTACTGGGAGTTAGACTTTGTTATCTTCGTTTACCATTAACAAAACGGATGAAATCAGTAACGATCAATATCCTAGCCGCTTTTTTCTGATCTTAACTTGAATATGACTGTTAAAACCGGATGGCAGTCGAAACTCCATCTGTTAAAGCCACCAGACGCAGATGCTACCAAATCTTCAGGGTACACCTAGTATATGAAGTATTACATAGCAAGGGGAAACATAAAAAGATAAAAGAAAAAGTACACGCTATTTTGCTTATGAATATAAACATTCTAGATAAAAAATTTAGTAAGAATATATCAAACCAAGTAGTGTTTATCCCAAGAAAGTAAGAACAGTAAAACAGGAAAAAAAATAAAAAATCAAGATAATTTATTGCATTAACGGATTAAAAGAAAAAAATGATTATCTCAATAGACAACACAAAAGCATTTGATAAAAAGTAATACTGAATTTTGATAAAAATCTTCAGTAAGTTAAAAAGAGAATTTTTTTTCTTTCTTTTTCAGACAGGGTCTTGCTCTGTTGCCTGGGAAGAAGTGTAATGGTGTGATCATTACTCACTGTGACCTTGAACTCCTGGGCACAAGTGATCCTTCTGCCTCAGCCTCCCCAGGATCACGTGCCACCACACCTGGATAACTTTGTACAGTTTTTTTGTAGAGACAAGTTCTCACTATGTTGACCATGCTGGTATCAAACTCCTGGCCTCCAGCAATCCTCCTGCCTTGGCCTCTTAAAAGTCCTGGGATTACAGGTATGAGCCACTGTGCCTAGTCTAGAAATTATCTGACAAAATGGCTCTCTCAGACAGCCACAGCAAGCATCGAATTTAATTTAAAATATATAAAAGTGTTACTCCTAAAGCTAAGAACAAAAGAAAGATGCCTCCTATTATGGTTACTCTAAAATAATGTCCTGGAAATCTGTAATTCAGTAGGACAATAAAAAGAAAAATTTGTCACTGATTTTTATATAAAATATACAACATATAAGAATATAAATAGTATCATAAAGTTACTTCCCCAAGTTTTCAGTGATAAAAGTAGAATACAGTAAAGGCTGGAAGACAGACGCAGGACCAACACCCTCTGCGTGGCCAGTGGGTTTTGTATGTATAACTATATATTTTGTACAAAATACAATTGTACAAAAATATAATTATACACTTAGAAAATCACCTGAAAAATTAAGACTAATAAGGTGGTCAGAAATAAATAAATAAAAATAGTAGAAAAAAGGATCCTGTTCACAGTGGCAATAAAAACTATAAAATATCTAGGAAGAAATCTAACAAAAAGGTACAGGATCTAGAGAAAAAAGCTACAAAACTTTAGGAGAAAAATCATTAAATAGACACATTCCAAAGAGTCCAAATGGTACATTCACTATTACTAAGATGTCTATACTCCTCAAATAATCCATAATCCAAATAAAAATCCCAAGATTTAAAAACATTTTTTAATGGAACCCACGAGCTGACTCTAAAGTTCATATAGAAGAGATAATGCAAAATAATAAAACCATGGTGCTGGGAAAGGAATAAGTAACAAAATGTTGGTATAACAGAGGAAAATCCAGAAATAAACTTAAATACATATAGAACTTTTATGACATTTCAAATCAATTGGAAAAGTTTCAATAGAGTTTGAAAGGAGAAAAAATTAAAATGATACACTATCCTTTATCAAACCCCAAAATAAAATCTAAATGAACGAAAGGATTAAAAGTTAAAGTAGGGCTGGGCGCGGTGGCTCACGCCTGTCATCCTAGCACTCTCGGAGGCCGAGGCGGGAGGATCGCTCAAGGTCAGGAGTTGAGACCAGCCTGAGCAAGAGCGAGACCCCGCCTCTACTAAAAATAGAAAGAAATTAATTGGCCAACTAAAAATATATAGAAAAAATTAGCTGGGCATCCCAGCTGAGGCAGGAGGATCGCTTGAGCCCAGGAGTTTGAGGTTGCTGTGAGCGAGGCTGACGCCACGGCACTCTAGCTCGGGCAACAGAGTGAGACTCTGTCTTGAAAAAAAAGAAA